>JAEBDU010011826.1:0-17689 GCA_016802625.1 Heliconius numata
AATTCTGTTTGTTGACAGTTCCGGCGAGGTGAAAATGTGCCTCATCACTGAAGATCAAAACAGCAGTGCGGGGGATCTGCTGAATGTCGCGGCATAAATTTGTTCGTGTGTCTAAGTCTCTAACTGTTAATTCTTGCACTACCTGAATCTTGTATGGGTGAAATTTAAGGTCTCTATGCAGTATTCTGCGGACACTACTGAAAGATAATCCTAGTGAAGCGGCATGTTTCCGAACAGAACGCCGAGGGGATTGTTGAATTGAAGCCCGCACTCTATCCACGTTTTCCGCTGACGTTGACGTCCTAATTCGGCCTTGTGGTCTTGTTTTTAATGCTGATGATGTTGCTCTAAAATTTGATACCCAATTTCTGATTGTTGGTCCAGTGGGAATGGGATCACGTCGACCAATAGCAAAATGTAAACGGAACGCACGCTGTGTTGTGATCACGGAGCCGCCATTTTTAATAAACTCTTCAACTACGAACGCACGATGTTGTCCCGACCAAGCCATTGCTCACACTAAAACTGCATGTCATGGCGCGTCTAATGACACCATCCCCACCCTTCTACTCCTTCCCTTCTTCGTGCAACGTCCTTCCAAAACCGGAAAGTTCAATATGACTCACCCTGTATAAAAGGACTTGTCCTCACTGACTGAGGTAAGACGCACGCACAGCCGTAACCGCTGTGCGTAGAAACGTGAAATTTGGACAGATGTTTCCTTTCGTAATCTGGACATCCACTAAGAAGGGATTTTGAAAAATTTTAACCCTAAAGGGGTGAAATAGGGGTTGAAAGTTAGTATGGAAAAAAATTAAAATCGGCACCGATTCTTATAAAATTTGAAATTCAGACTCTTAAAAGTATTTAATTGTATACGTGTTTCATGGTTTTCTGAAATTCTTTCCATAAGGGTGCAAATAAGGGGTTGAAAGTTTGTATGGAAAAATTCTTAAATCGCCACCGATTTTTATAAAATTTGAAATTTAGACTCTTAAAAATATTTCATTGAACACATGTTTCATGGTTTATTAGAATCCACCCCTAAATACGTAAGCGAAGCTGCGCGCGTCCGCTAGTCAAACAATATTTTAAAAATTGGACTTCTCTAACTAAACTCTAAAAACAAAATTAAATTTATATACATGTATATGGGAATCTAACTCCCTCATAACCAAAGCGAGCTCCACTGAACCACTGCACCACCCTAGCGTTATACATGATGTAATACAATATTATATCCTATATCCTATATCTTATAAAACAAAGTCGCTTTTCGTGTCTGTCTGAACTTTCTAACTCTTCTTCTTCTAAACCACCCATCGGATTTTTATGCGGTTTTCACCATTAGGTCGAGTATTTCTCAGGGAAGGTTTATATATAGTTTATTATTTGTACATTCTTATGTAAATTAACATAAATACGATAAATGTGTATAAAGTCCTACCCGTTGAGACACTTTCGCGCATGCGCTGCTTTAATGGTAACTACTACATGAAAATAATGTACTGGAGTATTGTTCCTCTTAATAAGATCTACAAAAAAGTCCGCGAGAGCATATTTTTATCTTTTAAGGATAACGTGTAGTGATCATATTTCTGTCTAAAAATAGTAATTTCAATATATTTTTTATTGTGAGGGATATTTTTCCATAATGGTATTAATCCTTATCCTTTAAAATACTTTATTAATTTTCTACGTTAAACGAAGATAAAATTTGCTTTTTAAACTATTTCGAAATTGCGAATAGTTTTAGAGAAAAACTCATTTAATTGTTGACACATCACGCCGTTGACACATCAGCTGTATCTCCTCAAGTTTTACTTATCCCTTACTCTCAGCATATAAATAAGTATATTAGTTACGTTGGCCATTTAATGTAGATCAAAACTGTCTTTTACTGTTTTTTCATTTTAATAAGTACTTTAGAAGTTGTTACAATATCAAAACATCCTTGCTGCGAAACGGCTCGCTACTCGCCATGCGTCCCGCGACGTTTTGCTTATACAAGCGCGTCATGAGCAGTCATCGGTGGTTCAGTGGTAGAATGCTCGCCTGCCACGCGGGCAGCCCGGGTTCGATTCCCGGTCAATGCATTCTATTTAATTTTCCTCACAGGCAGCCACGTAGTGCTTGCTTTTCATCAGGGACAGAATACCCTCTTCAGCATTAACAACAAACTCGAAAAAAAAAACCCGCCCGCTATAGAGGCATAGCAACGAAGATTTAGATGCGTTTGCACGTATTGGATAGTTGGAGTTGAATGAATTATTTCAGCGCGATATATTTGGTTTGATATTTTTTGTATTAGTTATTAGTAGGTAGGCTTTTGTTTATAATTTCTTCCGTTTAAAAATAGTTATTTAACTATCTAAAAATAGTCATTTAAATATATTTTAATAAGTACTTGAAAAGTTTAGTAGCAGAGATTTAAAATTTCGGTACCTACTAAAAAATCCTTGCTGTGTAAAACAATTGGAAAATCCTTATTGAAACTATGAAAATGCGGGTTGCATTAGAGTTTAATTAATTTTCACATTATCTTAAGTGCTTTGCAAACATACATTATATGAATAATCCAGTAGTAAAAGCGGGCGAAGCCGCAAGGGGGTCGCTAGTGTACATATATAATAACACGCAACACAATACATCTACTCTATGATAGCGCTTCCTAGTACTCGTATTATGATATAAGCGAAGCGCTACAACGACGCTATCAGGGCAAAATCGTACCGAGTCGACTGCACGCGATGATTGTAGCTTCGAATTCTACTCGTGGGAATGTTTAAATTAAACATATCATTGTTTCCCCAACTTAATTAGATTTAAAAATACTTGTTATCATAACACGCAATATTTATAAATAAGCGGAAATTAGATAAATTTATAAATGTGTTAATAGGTTCTACCAGTTGATTCCGCGAAGTATTACATAAATATGCGTGATAAAAATAAATAACACATAATAAATTATCATTTAGAGGAAATCTTAATTATTTAATTAGGTACTCTTTTTTGTAGGTTAGAAGTTTATTAAGACCATTGTGGCACTGTGGCAAGGAGTGTAAACGTTATATTTGTGGGTTCGGTTCTCGCTGAGATAAATAAGTACATATATTTAAATTATTTTTGAGATAAATGACGTCATTCAGCTCCACCAATCTAAGCTGAAGGTGAGGAAACTGTAAAAAAGTTACAATTTTTTACAATTAAAAAATAATTAAGATTTTTATAGTTTGTGGCTTACTTATGTTATCTTTTTCAAATTAGTTTAAAAAGTTATTTTAGTATATTATTCATACTTCATAGTAGATATAACATCCTATACAATCTCATTAGTCTGATATACCAAGAGCTCCAGCGAGGGTCAAGTTCGCTGTAGCCTCTCGACTTGGTTAAGTTGCTTTGTCTTGTTGCTCTCGTCGACCGCAGAATATTTTGTATTTCCTATTAAATTTTAAGCATAGCATAATGTGTTTTTTTTACTATTTTTGTATTGTAATTTATTAATTTGAGTACATATTTCTTCCATCACTATGTTACATCCTAAGCCAATCTCCCCCAGATAGCAAGGTAAGCAGTGTTAAGACATTCCGTCCCCATTAATACTTCACTTCTCACCATACAATATGTAATGGCTGTAGCATATGAGTATAACATATGAGTGGCGGACCTTAACACCGCACTTTGCTTCGTTATCAGGGCGAGAAAATGAAAATATCACCTGTCGCGTGGCCTCCAGGTCTAATCTGATTTTAATTCCATTAAAAATATTTATTATATTCGTCGTCTATTGAAATGGAGCTGAAGAATAAGTGCTGTCGTGTATTAATAAAATTTGAAAATAAAATAATTATAAGTTACAAATTGAATTTTTACAACTCATTATTATTTAACAGGTATATTCATTTAATTTAAAAGCAAAGAAACAAGTTTTAGCTATCCAGTTGTTCGTAAAAAGAAAGTTACCTTCAGGGTCAAGTTCTCGAGCTTGTGAGTCTACGCCACCGTTTGAACTTGACATATTAGATTATACTTAGGTAAATATAAAAAACAATCTCAAGTATAAGATGTAATTATTCTTTTGTTTTTCAGTTTTACGGTATATCCCGCATGTAGTAGGGTAGGCAGAGGGAACCTAGTGTTAAGGCACTCCGTTCCCCAGTTTTCGCCAGATCACAAATGTCAGAAATATTCAGTGCGTTGAGTGGCGGAGCTCAACGCCGCGCTTTGCCTTGTTACCAAAGCGAAGAAATGAAAATATTAATAAATAGAATAAATCATTCCTCCGAGTGGATATTAAACCCATAACCGTTGCGTTTACAATTGGATTTATAACTGCATTATTATATAAGAAATTATAAATACCTTCCATTATTTGTCAAGGATTCACCTATATTTAGAAACAGCTACTATCAACGTTATCAACAGATGCGGATAGAAGGGTTGTATAAATGGAACCACTTCAAAGTAAGAGGCGGCGTGATGTTTCCGACAAAGTAAACACTTATTTTTACATCGCCGTTTTACGAGAACACTTCTTTGTGATCTTCGTATACAGTTGCCACGCAATTCCTTCCGCCTTATACGAATGTATGTTTTTATTTTATAATTTTTATTTTTTAAAGCCAATTTTTTTAAAGTTAAGTATCAAATTGTAGAGCCTCTTGACGCCCCTTCGTTAAATATTAAAATTTAATTTAAAGTAGCGTTTTCCTTATTTTCTTTGATTATGATTACTTTTACGTTATTCTTTGTTTTGATGATTTTTGCATTTATTTTTGTATAGTTAGTTTAATTTCACAAAAATGTTAATCAAAATATTAATTTTAACTTCTTGTTGTATTTCATTTTAAACTCTTAACAGAATCGATTAATTTTTAATGAACCTCTTTAACCGGAGTAATTTCGTATATTTTTAAAATTACTTTTTTTATTTTTTTTAAATTATTCGCGTGCTGCCCTTGACTCTTGCAGAGTAAGCTGACTGTCTTGCCGTCTGGTGGGTTTGAGATATCGAAGTTTTTATATATGGGTGCTAGATGGTAGAAAGAATCGATTAACTTATCATTCTGCACATTCCTTTTCTGTACCTACTTGAAGATTATCAAAAAAGATACTGTCAAACGCAATTAAATAGCAATACATTCCTTTTTTACGATTGGAAAAATACCTGCAAATACAATTTTATAATGAACATGTGACTATAAAATGTAGCATATAATGCGATACTCTAGATTTTTTGCGACAATCGAGGTGCCCACCCGTATTAAACTACCTTTAACGCATTCATTGTACGAATCTGAATGGATATTTTATTTTTTATGATTTCCGAACAATACTTATTTTTGCTTCATAAGAATCGTCGGTTTATTTAACCATTGTTGAAGCACCATTTATCTCCATAATTTATGGGGTAGCGTCGCAAATGTTGGACATATTTGCGTTCAAGTGGGACGTTTACACGTGGTATTGTGTATTCTGTTCTGTTCTTTATATCGTCGGCTACCTCCTCGATTCGTTCCAGAGGGTTATATTTGGCCATTGTTTGTGAATTGGTTATGGAGAGAGATTTTCTACGGTTGTGATAAAATGTGCTGTCGAGTTTCAACTTCCAAGTAGGTGCTAACCGTTTAGGAAGACCACCGGAATTCATTTGTTTCTGATTGTTACAAACAATGGGCCGCGCTACCGCATTGGTGGGTATTTTTTTTTTTATTTTTGTTATTTTTTTTTTTTTGAGTAGAGAAGTAGGTTATTAATATTGCCTCGTTAAATATTATGTATAATTATTGGACTAGAAGAGTGCGAATTTGAGGTATTTATTACAAAATATATTTATGTAACTTATCATTTTTTAATAATTACTCACAAATATAAATATAGCCCGAAAGTTAGGTACTTTTAGTTAGATACTATTCAAGAATATTGTTTAAAATTATGACACGAAATCTCCACATCTAGGTCACATTGCCTAACAATCTGATAAGCGGGCCACATTAATTTAGCAACTATGATAGTGCATCTAATTAGGTCCATGTTCTTAATATTCTTCTTTAATAATTAATATTTTTTCAAGTGTTTTTTAAGGTAAGATTAGAAATTATAGTTTTTGGTATTTCCATTTTTAGATAGATCATATTGAAATATTAAGATAGATTTGAGTTCTGCACTTTGTAAGACAATACCGTGTTTCGTTATGAAAGTTAATGCGTGAAAGTGGTAAAATGAAAATAATTTATTGGCCCGAAAGAGAATTAAATAAACCTACAGCCTTCGTCTTTTAATAAAAAATATTTAAGATTGAATTTTCTGTCAAAAGATTTCAAGTAAAAGGCTACACGCTTAATAAATGCCATTTCCGGTTTTGGAACCTGCAATCTTGTCCAATAAATAAAATTGATGAGTAAATTTATTGTACCCGATGGCTGAAATTGCATATATTTTCTTTTACATTCCCTTACAAATTGTCATACTGGTTAATGATTCAATTGATAGGTATTAATATTTTTTTCCACACAGTTTCGAAAAACATATAAAATAAAACCGACTACTTAAAAGATTTGTAATGTGATGTTTATAATTATTACTAAATTATTTTTATATTATAAAATTTAACTAAAAACCTATACCTTATACTAAAATAATTTTAATTATTTTACCATAATTATAATTTTAGTCAGCGTTCGTGTTCGGTAGTAATTAATTAAGACACAAAAATGGTTTTAAAATTTTAGGACACCATCAATTTATTTAATCTTCAATCAAATGAACAAACATCAAAAGCCTGTGGGCTTATCGTATTGACATCGCTTACGCAAACGTCTCGACATTAAGCTTGGCTTACACTACTTAAATAATTAAATAGTCTCGATAATCTTTTATTAAGAAACAAAAGCTGTTTTTTATATTTTTAATAACTTGATAATATTTTAAAAGAGAAATAAAAATCCTTTTGTTTGTATAAATCTTACATCAAAAATAAATAATATGTAATTTATATCAGGAACGATATGTAAATTTTTATATCGATTGTGTATATTTAATATACAAGGACAAGGACAAGGACAGGCTGATGATGATGATGATGATGATGATGATGATGACCTACGTCTAGTAATAAATTAATATTTTTTCCGTTCTATACATAACAGAAACCAAGCCTTAATACGCGTTTGAGTTGTTAAACGAGCCGAAATAAGAATGACGGGAATGAAGACGTCAGTGACATCAAACGTAACTATCTTCGACATGTTCGGATTGCACCTTGGAATCCTTCTTCTTATTTAGACAATATATATGGAGTGCGTTTCCACCTACGTTTCCAAAGAATGTTTAATTAATGTATATGTTTAAAACGACTAACAATACTTTTTATAGATTATAATAGAAAATGGAAAAGAAATATGGTATGTAGAATGTATAATTAAGGACAGTACGGGAACGTAAAGAGAAGGGGAAACCAGGATATTCCATTTTATGTATTAAACTCCACGTAAACATAGATGCGGACGAGGACTAGTTATTATATTAAATTTTAATATAATTAAAATTATACTTTTATAATTTCAAGAACTTTATAAAACCATTTAACCAGTAGTTAAAAACTACTTCAACGGATTTAATTGCGGTTTGTTTCATAGTTAAATAGCTAATAAATGCATTTAACTTGTTCAACATTATTTTATTTATATTGAAATAAATTATAAGGCTTGACACATTGGCTTTGCGTAGAGATGTCTCCTCGCTGCAGTTTCGTAGGAACTTCCTTCCACGCACCACGCAACTGAGATATAGCCTACGTGCGGCAGTATTTACAGGTCAATACCACCTGGGTACCTTCAAAAAGAGCATCTATCTCCACCTTAAGAGTCGGCAACGCACCTATAGCTCCTCTGATGATTACTTACCATCAGGTGACCCATAAGCTCGTTTGCCTTGTCGTTTTTAATATTTTCTCTGCTAATCATGTTATATTAATTTATAACTATTTTTATTTATTTAACGCTTCACAATGTATCCTGCACATAACAGAATAAGCAAAGGGAACATAGAACTTAGTGTTTAGACACTATAACCGTCTCACAAAATCAATGTTACCCAAATCAGTAAATATTAACATTAATAATGGAAACAGTCTCAATAAACTAGTCCTCTTGTCGCTGGAGCTTCCAATAAACCAACATAAATACTACGTGTGTAATTTAGCAATTAATTAAAACTTATACGGCCGTGACTGCCGTAATTACTGCTAGATTTGCGTTATGTTTAGTGCATTCAGTTTTATAGGCACAGTTTAATTCGCATTGCAGTCGCTCGCAACCTTTTGATTGCTAATTAAATGTAGATAATTGGGTTTTAGAGAAAAGTCTCTTTGTTATGTAGTTATGTTAAACAGTTTTCCAACAGTATGTTTTGAATTCTTAGTATACTATAGTTATTTAGTATTATAGAGGAAATATCAATAATCGTTTTGTCCATATGAGTGAAACAGCGAGCGTAATACTGGTTTATAATAAGTAGGTATACTAAATATTACTAATATGCACTAAGAATTTCTTCTTTTTTATTTTACAGAAATACTTAACTCCCACATTTTATAGTAAGAGTAATATCTTCTGTGTTTATTATATTCCTGATATATCAACAAATAGTTCTATTTTACAAACACAGAAAATACAATGATTTTAATCAAAATAAATAAAGTGTTGTAACACAATCTGAAAAATGAAAATCTGTGTTAATATTAGTTCCTTTTCAAATTTAAACAAATATTTGTATTATTAAAGATATCACAGTTTTACGATATATCGGCGTGATAGAGCACGTACTCAAGACCCTCAAGACTGAAGTGAAGAGGGCTTGTCTAATATTTATTATTATTTTTTTCATATACCTACACTGTCAAAATATTTTTTTGCTTCATAGTAGGCAGATGAAACTCAATTTTAGGAAAATCCGTTTCTCATTTTTTGCTTAATTTTCGAGACATTGTGTGTTGTGCTATGGAGTTCAACACCGCGGTTTATCTTGTTACCAGAGCATGGAAATGAAAAGAATACAATCCCCAAATGAGAACCAAATCCAAAACCATCGTGCTTATAGTAAAACGCTGTGCCGCTATGCCACACTAGCCTCGGAAATTTTAATTAATTATAATAAAGTAACTAGCCCGGCGTAACAGAATGGGGGGGTATTTGACACATATAGACACGATAGTTGTGGATCCCGATGGATGGAATAAATTACTTGTTTTCATTTCTTTGTCAACATAAAGCACGAGAGTTTCGCCACTTAACACGTAATGTCTTGAATTCCACCAGTATACGGAGAACATAATATCTTTATTTTTCTCTTACGTTCTCTTTATATTTTTCCATAATTTGTTGCAATAAACATAGAAAAGTTTTACAAATTCTGCAAAACTATACACGATGAAAGTAGGTAAATTACACGAACATGGACGTAAAATTTTATTGTTTCATTGTAGAGCAATAAAGGAAATGGAAAAGCAACTGCAATTCATGAACTACTCGTTGTAATTAATATTTTTGTACTATAAACCTATTTAGATTTTATTTTTATTATATGATTTACAAATACAAATATATCGTGCTATATTATAAAAAATATATATAAATAATTAATTTATGAAACTTGCGTTTTTTACAATGAATTTAAACTGGCAATTATAGCTGAAGGTAAATTGTAAAATTTTGAATCTTTTCAATTATTAAGGAGGTAAACTAAACCTTTTCTTTTTAGTTTTTATATAAAGACTTTCAGCCAGGACATCGTGAATAAGATAAAGACATCTCTACTGTAGCCATTAACAATATTTATTCTGCATTAGACTTTGCAATAACATTTAAAGTTTTATAACATTTAAAAATAAAAAAAAACTCAAAATTGAACTTCTCAAAATTCTTTTAACGCTGAGAGAATATTAAAGACGTTATTCATTGAATGTTCTTCCACAAACAGTAATGAACCATATATAATTGAGTAGTTTAAAAGCAAACTGCCCCAACACAATGTCGTGACCAGCTCAGCCAGTACTATTCTTCTCTTCAAATGTAGGCGTAAATTGTTACATCTTGTATACATCAGTGTAAACTAACATAATATCTATTCGGCCGCAATTCATTTATTCCTTATGTAAATTTTATAGAAAATATATGTAAATTATCTATATTACATTACGCCTGATAGCATTTTACTGGTACATAAATATGAACGAACGTACTCGAATGAATAGAATTTTCTTATACATTGTAAAATAGTAAAGTTGGGTAACGCAATGATATTAATGGAATATATATAGTTTTGGTATTCGAAAGTATTTTTGAGGCTTTCCTTCGAATGTTTGTATGTAATATATTTTACTTATTAGTAATTCAGTTTGGGCTTTAATAATATGTCAATTTTATTTGTGGTTAACTGCGTTTATCTCGTGAGTAATTGACAAATGTATTGTGTGTGTCGTATACAATTAACAAATTACAGTGCATTATTGAACACCTTTGTCAAATATTTTAAATAATATTACGAAATATTATAATCAAAAAATATTTCAAATATATATGTTAAAATTGTATCACCTTCTTTTAAATAACTCTTTATAAAATTGTGATATAAATTAATAAGTCGTCCAAAAAATATATCAACATTAGATAAATCAGGATTAAAACCTATTTTTAGCTTCAAGCTTTATCGTGCATATGGCAGAATAAGCAGGAAGAACCCAGCGCCAAGACACTCCGTTCTCCACATTCCACTGTATCACTGAATAATGATGGCCTTTTACATCATTCGAATTTCACATTAAAAATATTTAAAATTAATATTTTCAATCAGAAAGTCAAAATCAAAAGAAAACACCCAAACAACTAGTATTACATATCCTTTCCCCAAATTCGCAATACGATATAACTCAGTTGATTTACTTTAAAGGCGTTACACCCCATAAGATGGATGTGTCCGGCCCCTCTACAAATTACATAAAGCAATTTTAGGCACAATCTTAGATGGTACTCTGTTGCTATGGCATCTCCGCCATACGGTTTGACCTATGAATTCATTTCATTCATTTTCATTTGGAGCACGAATGAAAATATCAAAGGAGAAGGCATTTTTTGTGTAAATTATTTGAATGTTTAATTTATTGAGTCGTCAAGGCTGTTGTAGCTCAGTAGTAGAACGTTATACTGTAAACGTGTTGGTTTAGGATTTGATTCTCAATATGAAGAACCTATATACATTTCCTAGCTTTGGTTAGAAGAATAAAACTCGATGGCTCGAAAATTAAACAGTACGTGGGTAACAAAATGTGTATAACCCTATAATATGGATATAGCGTAAAGCTAAAAATGTGAAAAATATAAAACTCACTTAAAATAATTTATATAAATCAAAATTATTATTTTTATTTAATTTCAAGACAGATAAAATTAACTTAAAGTTAAAATATGTAGCAATATATTTACAAAAACTAAATTATTAAACAATCAAACTAATTTACAATTAACATAAGCAAAAAAAAAACATTTTTTCTTTTATGAAAATCAAATAAAAACAATTAGTTTCGCAGCACTTTGCTCGAGGCTTATTACATTAACTTAAACGTTTGACTTAGAATGTTTATCTTTTGTACAAAGATTTTTTTTTCTAGCCAGATATTTAAGTCCCCTAAATTATATTGCACACGCATCACGTCCTACCCTCAGAGAGGCCCCCTAAAGGGAATCATTCCCTTTGATTCCTCTTCCGTCTTGTTCAATTAAGAGGCGTCTCTTATTGCTTTCAAAATATATGTACAGAAGCATTAATAGAATATATCTGTTGGTAGTCTATGGGCATGAATTAGTTTTATAGCTACTAAGTAAATTAATTATTTACTGATTTTTACTCTAAGAAAAAATATATTTCTTTTTTTGCTGAATACATAAAATAATAATTTATTATTAATCACTTAAAACGTTGATTGAAAGTTGATTTAAAAATAAGTTTCACCGGCTTGATAAGACGACACAGTCATGTTAATCTCCGCAATTTAGTATGCAAAGCTCTTAGTGAACGGAGAAAGGAGAATTACCAGATTTATCGATAAGTTCTTTTTCCTGAAGCTGTCAATTTGTACTCGCGGGAATGATTATATTTATATTATTTTGTGAGCGGTAATGATCATTTACTATCAGGAGAGCTGTACGATTTGTTGTCTTGTCTTTTCCATAAAAAAATATAAAAATGGGGGGCTCCCCACTTTTATATTTTTTTTATCTTGTCTTATTTGTTACAAATTAGAAATTTTATAATTATAATTTTTATAATTTTTAAAATTATTTTAAATTATATAAATTGACTCAATACCAAACAATATTCTCACAAATTGATAACCAGTATATTTGTTACAATATAAATATTTTGTCAGCTTGGCACCATTGCGAATTGACACGAGAGTCGCAGGTGGGAATTATGGCTGACACTAGGCCCAGTGCCAAAATAATATACTCGACGTTTCTAGGCCCCATCTGGAATAATAAACCTTAATAAAGATATGATTTGATGAATTTATTTCAAATACATCTTGAAATAAACAATTATTTTAATTTAATCGGTTATATAGAAACAGATTAATATTTATTTTTATATGGGGCAATATAGGAAATGGAATTCTCATTGAAGAGGGAGTGACTTATCACTATGTTCCCAAATTTAACATACAAAATGTATATTTAAAATCATATCTCTTCAAGAATAGTTATCTACCTGAATAGAATATAATAATTAAAGGGGCAAAAGTGAAGGAATGGTACGGTACGGTACTCGTATATAATAATATATACGAGTATCTAATATAATAGGGATATAAGTATTTGTCGAGTTGGCACTAAACTGAATTGTTATGGAAGACGCAGGTGCAAATTATGAGCGGTCAATAGTAAGGCTTTTGCCAAGTAATAAAATACGGATTCAATTTAAATAAAATACAAAGTAGCATATTGTTAAAGGAGTATTAAAGTTTATTATGTTCATATATTGTGTAAATGATTATTTAATTTTTATTACGCTTCTTCACGCTATATTCCACATACATCAGGGTAGCCAAAGGACCCTAATGTTAAGACATTACGTTCCCCAGTTTCCGCCGAATTTTTCGAGGTATTGCGTATTGAGTCGCGGAACTCAACGCCGGGTGTTGGTGCCAGAGTGAAGAAATGAAAATATTAACAAATAATAATACATTCCCTCGAGTGGGGATCGAACTCACAACCGCCGCGTTAAAGTCACACCCGGCCGTCGCGACGGCCTCATATAAGAGTATGTAATAAATAATACTAGCAATGGCACACGATACACAATTATGCTTGTAATAATCTACAAATGGCGGCTATTATTGCGCACGAGTTCATATTTTACACTAATATAACGGGTGCGCTGAAAAGCAAAAATCACTCGTTATTTTGTTAATCTCACCCTTCTAGTGGCACCACTTCCCGCTTTTTGTCAGTACGGTACTTCATCTCGTGGGTACGAAATTAGTTCAACATTATGAGTGGGATTACGAAAGCTTTTAACTTAGTTACGAATTAAAATTAGGATATCTATTAAATGTACATTTGTAAGAGATACAACAATGACTTATGCTCTTATATTAGAAGTTATAATTCTTAAAAAATATGTTGTAATATATCAAAAGTTTTGCTTATAAGAAACAATATCTTGGAAATAACATGATTTAGATATTTTTATAATTAAAGCTTTGTTTCATTTCAATAAATAAGAAATTGTATATCAAATAAATAAACGATAAAATTTATTGATGGAAATAATAATATTAAAATTCTTTCATAAAAAAAAATATTATCATTTTTTGTGTTTCTATTAGACTATTAGAAAAGTAAAGTACTTTTCTGTCTCTTCAACTCTATATTTTATTTGATACCTAAGTCCACAGTTTAAGTACGTAACACGTACAGCGTCCGTACCTAATGAGACGGCGTGGAGTTGCGCAAGCGTTCGCGACAAGCGCCGGCCTATTCGACATGCTACGGAACGAATTACGAACAAATACGGCTATGCATGGGATGATATGGGAGTTTTAGTAAGTTAAATAAGTAAACCCCAGTAAGCTTACATCAAGTTTACTGGGGTTTTTCGGATCCTTTTGAGGCTGGCAGGAATTTTAGATAAACAGACTGACTGACATATGATAATTGACAATATCATTTAATTTCCATCAAAATAAGAGTGAATTAGTACCTAATTTGTTACAAATCAGAAATTAGGTTATCCGGAAAAGAACCGGAGTTATCGACATCGCTCGCAGAATTAGTACGTTGAAATGGCAATGGACTGGACACATCTGTCGAAGGACCGATGGCCGTTGGAGCAGACGAGTCTTTGCGTGGAGACCGCGGATCGGCAAGCGTAGCGTAGGGCGCCCTCCAGCTCGATGGACCGACGACCTGAAGAAAGTTGCTGGCCTCGACTGGATGCGGAAGGCGGAGGATCGGGAGCTTTGGCGTACCCTGGGAGAGGCCTATGTCCAGCAGTGGATCCGAAAAGGCTGATTTGATTGATTGTTACAAATTTTAGCCATTTTCTAAATAGGCAGGAGTGACGTTTGAATATTCAACTAAAATAAATATTTACATATGCAAAATACTCTATACATGTGTATTGTTTTGCAACAAACAAGAAACACATGTTAAAGTTGTACCATTATTTAGTTTCATAGCCAAATGAATTCTATAAATATTCATACAATATAGCCTACATTGAAGTACCTGTGCAATCATGTAAATATGATATGTACCCAGTATAGAAAATATTAATATATAAATTTATTAATTGCTATGCATAAAATTAACCCATTTAATCAGTAATTGAACTGGTAAATTAATATGAACCGAATGAAATCTTAATATATCTTAATATTTTCAATGATAAAATCGTATCGCTTGAGATATCAAATCTCCCAATTAATATAACTTGCAGTGAAACTTAATGCAAGTTAACTTTAATTCGTTCTTCTCTTATCAATTTTATATGTAAATGTAAACAGCTGTTAACAGCAACTGCATTAAGACGTTTAAAGTAAAGCTTAATTACGTTATGAGTGGATAAGGTTACTTTGCCTTTCGCGCTTATAGTTTTTGCCGTTGGGTTACTAAATTAATGATACAATTACTTTGGTGTGTTTTGATATTTAGGCTTCATATGCTAATCTATAGCATATGAAGATGGTAAAATATTTAATAAGAGGGTTATCTATTTGACACATGTCGCTTTGGGCAAAAAGACTCGGTAACGGTATTGTGGTTTTAATACAATATTAATATTACAATACTATGGAATTATATGGCTAATATATAAAATACGAATAATGTCTTAATTTATTACAATAAATCCTTTATTTAAAATATGTTTAATATAAAAATAACTCAATAATATTCACTTAATATTTAAATCAGTGATAAACAGGAATAAAAAATCGTATATCAAAATACAAAATCACGAAAGGCTTAAGCAGATTTACATAGCTAGGCACTAAATGAAGGTGATGATAGAATTATAACGACTTGT
Source organism: Heliconius numata (assembly GCA_016802625.1). Lineage (NCBI taxonomy): Eukaryota > Metazoa > Arthropoda > Insecta > Lepidoptera > Nymphalidae > Heliconius > Heliconius numata. The sequence continues at coordinate 15,589 of JAEBDU010011826.1, forward strand.
TATAGTACAAACCGGTAATCATTAACAAGATGGATTGATACTATAAATACTAGTAAATAGAGGCTTAGAAGCTAGATTCCAGTTTACTTCAGGTATTTAAAGAACGTAAATATACCACCCACGATCTCAAGTTTTATAGACAGTTATTATATTTTATTAATATTTGTATTTCACACTACTTTATTTATTGACAAACAGAAAGTACAGATTTTTTTGTAATTTACTCGGGTTTTAACAATTAATGTGATCAGCACAAACTTTTTGTAATATATTTTCTTCGAAAGTCGTAATTTAAAAATAATACTGATTATGTACAATTTCATTAAAATAAGCCATCAGAATTGAAGTCGAAATCCACATTTCAGTGGGTCAAATTGTGCTTGCGAAATTTCACATACATTAACACACGTCAAGTTAAATAAAATCTTGTAAATAAGAATTCTTGAAGAACTTCTTATAGACCAGATACAGATCGTCATTATTATTTTTAAATTATAAAATTCTCTGTATTAACGCCACCGTAGCGCATTTTGACTTCAGACTGTAAACAGTTGTGAGTTCGATTCCTACTCGATTGAGTTAATTATTTTTATTTCCCAGCTCTAGTTAGAAAAACCACTCAACACGCATCTCCGGAATCATCATCTTTCGAATTCTATTGGAAAGTAAAGATAGAAGTTTTGACTTGAGCTCTTTTAATGCCATGTGAAGTGAGTACTGAAAAAATGTTTTTTTGAACGCTTATCAAATAAAATCAAACTCGTCACATTTCATTAAATAACCGTAATATATGTACATGTAGATTTAATGCACCCTTTAAATTGAAACACGTTTAAAATATGAGGGCTCTTCATTTTAATATCCGTTTGTGTATAATTTTTTTATCAATCAGAGAATGCAATTGCTATAGATACATGACTAGAGATCTCACAATAATTCGTCACACTTTTTACGTCAATTATTAACAATGACGTAAAAATAAGTTTTGATCAGCTTATAAAGGGTGTAAGAGTGTAACTAACGCTATTTATTTTTATTTTCATGCATAATTTTTTTATATTTTTTAAAAGAACTATACGGGCTTCTATTCGTTTATGCTTGATAATAGTTATTGAGATTTATCTATTTTATTAATAACATTTATGTAAGAAATTAACTGACATAAATATTTATTAAGTCGGGAACTATATTGTACTACTATGTTTTTATGAAGATTTTTGTGAGAAAGTAGGAGCAGAAACGATATACATTGTTTACATATAAATGTAAATGAAGGGAAAAAGGAAATAATAAGTGTAGAATTGGTTATTTAAATATATTTTATTTAAAAGTTTCAATTTACTCACTTTCAATATTTTATCAGCTACAAGCTTCCATCACAAGAATTTTGAACGCCATCTATGAAAAATCTTTAAAATTACGTAGAGCATTCGTTTTTAAATAAAATTTTACTGTTTTGATATAAATATTTTTATTGGAATGAGTTTACAGACTCTTGTAAATAACCTACGTATAAGGCTTGCAATATTATACTTTAGACCATTTCGATAATTCGGTCGTGTATCTCGTCGTTTCGTTGTCCCTTGTATCTGCTCATCCGGCTAAGACCTGGAATAAATTCTGGGATTTATCGAAACCTTAGTGCGATAAATATGTTTCCTATATTAATATATTGGTATCGAATCGAATTCATAAAAAATATTAACAAGCAGTTTTAGCAAGAAAATAGTCTATCAAAATAGCAAAGGTGTGCTGAAAGCATCGTAAACAGAAACTAAGTAACATCACATTAGACAAAGTGTACCTATACGTAAAGGTATGAATGTAACTGCCATCTTAATGTCATTGTATTTATTTCAGTTTCATTTTCATAATTTTATTGAAAAAAATAGTATTAATTAATTACTACTATAATATATGTATATAGCCTTGTTATATATATAGATTTGTTTTAATGTTTCTTAGTAGAAACATAAATAAATAAGAACTCGATCAATTTATAATAAAGTATTTCAACTAAGCATAATTTTTTTGGACTCTTCTTAACACTTTGGAGTAAGTTTCTCAGAAACGATGTCCTTTCAAATTTTACGATCACTGC
>JAEBDU010011828.1:0-16655 GCA_016802625.1 Heliconius numata
AATGAGAACCCCTGAAGGGTTATTGTGTATTGAGAGGCTATAGAATTGGACTTTATTCATTTGTCCAACGAAGTATGTATAATTTTTCACGCAAAACTTTACCATTTTTCTGAGGGAAGATACTACCTTCTATGCAGGCTCTGGCTGGTTTATTGTACTGATTTTTATTCAGCACAAAAGATCCTTTTAGCCATTTTGTTAGGGTATCCCATTACGCATGCCAGGAAGTATGAGTACAAAGGGACGGAAGCAACGGTGTGGGACGGCCTTCGTTTTATTTATTCAGGAACTCGTAGAGTGAAAGTGAAAGTAATTCATGCGTGCTTATTAAAAGTGAAGTGGTTCTCCTGGAGAAATGAATTACATTCATTTTTTTACGTTCTCTCTTAACATTTTAAAATAGTATTTAAATAATGTGCTTTTGTAGTTTTTTACGTTTTAGTTTTTATACGTCAATTCATATAAAGATACAGAACTACAAATGCAAGATGGAATCGTGCAACGAAGGTTGAAGCGGGTATATTTAGAAGTCAACGGTTTCTGAACTCCAGGGTCTATATAGTATTAGTATTATATTATTTATTCCATATAAGGATCTTGACTGACTGACAGTCAGACCGAAAACAAAGTGTGATTACTTTGTTGTCGATAGTGGCGTTCTATTTTTTTCTGATGCACGGAATCCTAAAACTAAGAATAAAATGATAATAAGGTTACATAGATTTAGAGATAAGTCCACCTTTGTACACAAAATGTCTATATATTTTTTATTATGTATTTTTTTTAGTGCAATAAAGAATATTATATATATTATATATAGATTTACCCTAGAGTTACCAGGGCCAAAGATTTTTGCCAGCTTAATTTTACCACTTACCCAATTTGATTTTAGGCGAGTCGTATAGGTTGATGAATCTGGGGCCAATCGGCTTGTGAGTGTGGACCGGCCTGTAGGTGTTGCTATACTGGTCGCGAGTATCAATATCAACATAAATATAGGGTATAATATTTCGAGAGCGTACACTCCTATTTAATCGAGTTTTGTTAGCAGTTTAATGGATTATTATTTTCAGTTCATAAATTAATTTGTTCTACATGTGATTTACGTTTACATCATTGGTTGGCAACCATTGATGTAAACGTCTAATATTACGAATATTCTATTAAAGATTCCCGATTCGCCTTCTATTGTTCACAAAAAACATACCTGAATGAGAAAGCGATATATCACATTCCCTAATACCTCTAGACCTTTTTTTCTATCAAACGTAACCGATGTTCAATGCAATTATTAAACCAGTTTAAGGAAATTTATTTCATCTGCTTTACGTAAAATTTTAAAATAATAAGCTGTTCCATTTAATGTGATGGAAGTCAAAATATGAAACTAATTTGTTAGAAATGGACCCAGAATTATAAAATTGGGCAACGAGTGAATGAACCCTTATCGTACAAATAAATTAAAATAAATAATTATATACTACAGAAAAAATACCAAGTATTTGCAGTACATTTCATACAAAGTACGCCCATACGCCCGCAAACTTAACTTTATCAACTTTTGAGTCACGTTCCCTACAATTATGAAGTTGGTACAGAAATAAGGCAGGCGAGTCTGTCACACACTTGGTCGGTTTTTAATTTCATATAGATATTTTTTTTTAATATATGTATAAATATTTAAGCAAGTTGCCAAATTGTCAATTTGTTTATTTATGATATTAAAAGTATTGGCGTAAATCAGAATTAAAATATAGAATGTGTTTTAGATAAAGAAATTATAATTTTCGCTTACGCTTTACAATTTAGATTAAACATTAAATCTGCTTTGTGGTAGTAGAATAGTAATTTCCGCTTCAAAGTGAAAGTAGACTCAACAAAATTTTTGTTGAATAAGCTTACATTTTGTCGTTGTAATTTTGTCAGACTCATCGCTTATAACGGATATTTTTTAAATAAAGTGTAATAAACACAAACATCTATTGATAGTAAAAAAACAGCTTCACTCTGTATCCCGCGCACAGCAGGGTAGGCAGAGGGAACCTAGTGTTAAGATACTCCGTTCGCCACTTTCTGTTGCGTGTTGAGTGGCAGAACTCAACGCCGCGCTTTGCCTCGACACCAGCGCGAAGAAATGGAAATATAAACGTAAATAAATATTTTACTTCCTCGAATAGAGATCGAAATCACAACCAGTCGATTTTATAGTTACACTTTGTACCCCTGCGCCACGACTGGCCTCTTAGTCTTTACAACTGACCTCTCGGTTTTGTTATGTTTTATTTGTGAAATAACAAATAAAACATATTAAAACCATTTGAAATACTGTTATTTTATTTCATTTAACGAAGTATGCTCTCATGTGCTTTTGTTATTTAACGCTGGTCTATGGATAGGGGTGCTCAGTACCTATATATTTCTACATGTAAGTTTAGCGATTTTGGGTAGTTCAGCAGGTATTTGAGAATCATTAATTCGGAAGGCAGATCTGTTGAGAAGGGCTGGCAAGAATCCATAACACTAAAGAGACGTGAGATGATAGAGCGTTTTTACGGTATTTATATGTTTGCTAGCTAATTAAATTTATTAGGTGTATTTCAATTGATTTAAATAAAATATACAATACAATTGTAATCTCTTAAGAATTAATCTATTTCCAAGTAGAAACAAAAATAAATATTATTATATGGACTACGCCAGCGGCCGGGGTGGAAATTTAATTTGCCACTGACCGTCTATTTGACCAATATAAATATTGACCCCACGCGGTTAACTAAACTTACTGTATTTAGTTTGAAACACGTTAAAGTAACCCAATTCAAATATATGTTCGATGTTAATAAATTAGTTTAAATTATTTGAAGTGAGAATTTACCATACAAATAAAGGAAAAGAACTAAAAATGATAGATTTGTGGGTATTTCATAGAAAAAAGTAATTACAAACATATATTTGCAGTTTATTTCAGCCTTCACAGTAATACGAATGTATGTGTTAATGAATAAAGTAAAACTCATTTCATGGTTACAGATTGTTGCCGACAAAACAGACCCACTCCGCGAGCCACAATCGCCTCGCAAAACTACTAAAGAGAGAATACAATCAAATAATTAATGTTTTAGTTTTGTAAAAAAAATTAATAAAAATATATTTTTTAATAACCTTTTATTCGGCTTCACACTCTATTCCATATGTAGCATAAGGATTCTAGTGTTAAGCAACTCCGCTTCCCACTTTCCGACGAATTCTGTAAGCATTGTGTGTTGAGTGGCGGAATTCATCGCCGCGCTTTGCCTCAACACCAGAGTGACGTAATGAAAATATGAAATATTTGATTTCCTTGACTAGAAATGGACACCATAGTTTTATATTATGTAAAAGATAAATAATTGAGGTCAGCTTAACGTACCGGGGGTTGTTTAAATGTACAAATGTAGGTTATAAGTTTTACTCTCAGTAGCAATATTTTTGTTTTTCTTATTTTACTTAGGTAAATTGAGACTTTGGGTTCTGCAACATAATATATCTCTAAATTAGATAGAATGAAAAATATCTGTAAAAGAAATCATTTTGCAGCATAACAAATATAATTAAGGATTAAGACATGGTGAAACGTATTATATAACCTGTTTTATATTCTATAGCCATTCTGTATTTTACACTAAACTATTTAAGATATCTGGAAGGAAAATTTTACGAAAAAATGCCGATAGCACGCTTAAGAATTTATTCTTAATTAAAAATTCATCAAAACTTATTAACTTGCCAAAGTATCCGAAAAGTATGTTATTAATTATTTGACCGGAGCATACTTTTGAAAGGCATCCTCATGAATTACTTAATATAATATCAACATACTAAATATAATCTACAAAAAAGTAAAAAGAGCTATATTAATTAAAAAAAACACTACATAAAATCTTATTATACTCGTATATCAATTAAAAATTAGTTTAAATATTGATATTCTATATGTAGGTATATTGTGTATCTATTCTTTTTAAACGTTTTTTTCATTTATCTATCTACCTTTATCTTTTTCCATTGTTACGTTTCTCACAAGGAACAGATTCAAATGTCTTAATTATCTTTGGGTAGCAAAGTCTTAAAAATAAATCCTATAGAGATTTTAACAATAAAAGCTGTACCATACTCTATCTGTAAGTATAATAATTTAAGACATGTCTCAATAATTAACTGGAGCACTTAAACGGATTGTAATATAATAATTTACAATAATACCTGTATGAGACTTAACCGTCCTGGATGAGGTAGGTAGTGTAGTCGATGTCGCTTGCTAATGGAATCGTGTCGCTCGCAACATTCTAGATTAACTTTAATTAAGCGGATGTTATTTGGAACTTCAGCCGGTAGAAATTTATCTCGTTTGATATATAAATTAAACATGAAATACAGCACGCGACATTTGACTCGACTTTCCTAATTTTGAAACTTTAATTAAAATGTTGTTTGGATTCTCCTTTGGTATATTAATGTAATTAGAGCATTTAATGATACAGATTTTCAATTTCATGTATGAATGTTCTTGTGTAATAATACCACATTTGTTCATAATTGGGCTAGATATGTGTGGATTCTAGTTCGCTTTAGCTTCATACTATATTTCACAGTATCTTCAGGCAAATGGAACCTAGTGTTAAAACATTCCGTTCTCGTACGCATATTTATTGTTTATATTTCTTAATTTAAATTTAATTTCAGCTTAATATAGCTATCAGAAGAGGTTGCAGGTTTCATTTATTAGGTCGAAATATGGTAACATCAATTGACTAAACACGAACCTCTCAAACCTCTTCGTACATTGGTTGTTTGCCGTTAGAGTAATGAGACATTAGCATAATGACAGCCTCTGAATGACCAGAGATAAAGAAACAAAATCATCTCATTGTTGGTAGAATTGTAACATAGTAAGAGGACATTATAAATTACAGTTTTAAGGATAGAATTGATGACTTCTAGTCGAAATAGTCTGTTTTTTTTAACTTATTTTATACATGTAGGTCTATCATACTATGCCACATACACACTCTCAAGACTTCGACTACCAAAGAGCATGTGAAGCATTAAGTTATACATAATGCTATTCTAGAGGCCACGTTACAACGTTATTAAGTTTTACAGTAACGTTAATTATATTGAAATAACAATATATTTAATTAATATCAATCCATTTATCTATTAAATTGTACAAATTAATAACTTAATACAATGAATTAAGATAAATATCTTATTTCTCTTTACTATTTGAGTTAATAATCTTTAGACGCAAATTCAAGAAAGACGCCTGGAAAGTAAACAGCCAGAAAATACATATTTCCTCACCTACATTGAAGTCAAATGAACATTTTTACATGTTGTACTAATAACAGGAGCAAACGACCGACACTCCAAAGTAATCTCACCCAGCAAATTCACTTTGGCTCAACCCATAAAAATGATACATGACGGTACTTAAGGTTCGTAACGCCTCGAGGTTTAGGGGCTAGAGGCCGGTAAGGAATGTGTGTCTCGTAAACATAATCACACTCATCAGCTCGTTCGTACATATCGATGGTACACCGTTTTTCCGTTTCCGTATATTTTATTCACGTACGAATGATTGACTGTCTGTTGTGATATATCTTCTTTTAGTGAGTTCTTTTTAGATAAATAGCAGTGTATATAAGGCAGGTCTGAGGTAGGAGAGGCAGAGTGATCCCAGTTCTAAGATACTCCGTTCCTCACTTTCTGTATGTTCTCATTGTGTATCGAGTAGCGGAACTCGATAGCGTGCTTTGCTTTCAGAGCGAAGAAATGAAAATATTTTCTTTCCTCGAGTGGAAATTGAACCCACAACCTGCGCCTCGACTGGCCTCAATGTAATATATTTTCCATTTAGCATGAATGTATAGGAAGTATGTAGTCCATAGGTCGACACCAGGACGTGGATGTGTGACGTAATCCACAACCATTGCGCCAAGGGGAACTTATGCACACATGTAACACATGATTGTTATATTTGAACGTCTATAATTATATTATCAAAAATAAATCGTTATTAATTATGCATAAATCGTATGCATATACTTCTAGCTAACTAGAGATATATTAATTAATGGAACAGAAACAAGCCATTGCAATCTCTCTAATTGTTGCTGGAAGTTATCCATTTGCAAGGCAAGATGCAGTATGGCAACCAATGATGCCCGGAACCAGCTGCAATAAATTATGCAGTATGTGGCCGACGCTTAACTAAAATCTCATTTGACGGAAAGCGAGCATTGCAGTCTAAGGCTAAATACGCTCGCTTAATTAATTATTCGTCGGTTTTTGCAGCTAGGGTTTTACGGGAGTGTATCGTAAAAGTTCCTGCCATTATGGTTTTAGGGCATTGTTAAGTACTAATTTAAATTGTAGTTGTTTTTGAAATTATATTGTAGATTTATTTATGATATCACTTGAGTATTAATAGCTTTGATTGTGTGCTTAGTATATATTTTCTTTGTAACGATGTCCAGGTTTTAAATGTAAATATCGTTTTTGGTTCTCTAACTGACGTAATAAAAGATAAAAACCAGTCAAAGGGTTCCGTACTAATTTCAGGATATATAAAAGTTTCTAATGATTTTTCTGTGATAGACCTCTATACACCCTTTTTGTAATATTTTTTCCTTTACTAGTATTATAAGGTCTCACTTCTTGCCGATATTTCTATATTACGTTGACTTGGAAGCTTAATTTTTTTTGTATTTGAAGGGACCATAGGCTTTAATTTTAGTTTGAAACTTCCACGCGATTTTGTGATGAATAGTTTTGACAGATAGACAGACAGACAGACAACAAAATGATCCTATAAGGCATCCGTTTATCTCGTTTGAATTACGGAACCCTTATAAAATTACATATTTTGTCATTACGGTATGCGTTATCCCTTTTTTACCCGCAAAAAAATCACAGTAAACTCCCCCACGCTCAGCTTCTCATGCGTACAACATATTATGTCTATAAATTTGACCGACGTGTCCAATATTTCAGTCGTTTTCACCGACCTGACCTGTTTTAATAAATCCTATAGGCTTTTGCTGATTTGGTTGCTTTGAGAATTATTTCATTTCCGCTGTAAATTATTTATTTACCATAAAATTTGCGCTCTTTTTTTTATATAGGTGATAGCAATTAACCTGATAAATGGGATGAACATTATTTTATAGTGTTTTATGTTTTTACGATTAAATCGTAAAAATATTTTATATTTTGAGCTCTAAATGGAGGCATCAAGTTAATTTACAATTTTATATGGTATTTTTACAAGCATGTGAGTGTGCCTTCATAATAAATATATATTAATATTTTAAGAATTTGAAGTTCATGACCACTGGTATAAATAAAGCAAAAATTAAGTTCATAAAAATAGTTTTCGTAGAGTTTGACAAAAAAACCTATAAAGAAAGTTGAGAAGAAAGATAGAATTATGGTTATTTTACTTGTAATTTTAGTGTAAATATTAAAATGCTTTTAATATTGTGTTATTGTTGAACACAAGTATTAAAACAATTTAGAAGTCCATGTTTTCAATTCAAAATCTTATTTTACATTATATAAAGAAACAAAGGCACTGGACAGCAAGTGGACGCAGGTCAATCCACGCCGCCCGCAGGCACTATGATTAATCGTAGTGGGGGTTCTAACGGAAAATAACTGTTTCTGCTGTTTTCCTGAACTGAACAACTGCCAGATTCAGCCTTTATCCCTTACTTACATTTCGCTACGTCTTGAATGTCGATTTCAGTGTCAAATTGGGAAGAAACTTATACAAGTATTATCAATAGAAGTATTTATAGAAGTGCTGATATCAGTGTTAGATTTGTTTTGATACTTAAATTTTTTTGTTGTCAATAGAAAATATTTGAGTTTATTTTATTCTTTGTTTAGTAAATTCGATTTTTTTTAAAAGATTTTAGCTTCGCGCTGTATTTCCCACATATGTGGTGGGTAGATCGTGAGAATCTAGGGTTAAGATACGTCGTTCCCATTAAATCACTTCCATTCTTCGTTTTCCGCTTGATTCTCAAGGCATTACATGAATCAGTCATAGGCCCTAAAAGAATAAGTTTAGAAAAATATATTCATAAATCTGCATTTGTTGTGTAACGTTATATAATACGTTTTTTAAACAGTTAATCACAAATAATGATTTTTAAAGAAAAATAATACTAATTTTACAATAGTTATCATTAACTTAATAATAATTTAAGTGTATTAACAATGACTTAGCAGCGGCTAACGTAACGGAAGTGAGACCGACAGGGGTTGAATAAGTTATACTCAAATTATGCCCGTTCTCTATACAGAATAGGTTTTAAGGTCAGGTCAGGTATATAAATATATATACTAAAATACTGTATTTCAAAGTAAATGTTAACATATACTTAGGTTGGTAAATTATAATTAACTTTAATAGGCTAAATTAATAACATTTAATCAGCTTCGCTCTGTATCCCACACATAGCACGGTAGGCAGAAGGAACCTAGTGTTAAGACACTCCGTTCCATACTTTCTGACGAAACCAGGGCGAAGAAATGAAAATATAAATTTTAAAAAACAAATTTTAAAAGAGACTTGCCAAAATACGATAGTTAAAACTGCATTTAAATCGGTTAAGCCATTTGCCAGATTAACGTGCACAAACGCACAGGAAAACAGAGAAACCGACAGACAGACAAAGAAATTTAAAGCCATTTTTTTGGAATCTATTACATTTACAAATTCTTAAATATGTTCTCATGTATACGTTCAAAGTTACATTAAAATATAATGAAAAGTTGAAAAATTATGTAAAACATTTCGTTGTAATTTTAATCGTAAGAAAATTATTTTTAAAATAATAATACTCCAGGTAAGCCTTTCAACTTAAACAAAGTGTTTTAAATTTTAAAGAGTTTGTCGTTGACTACGTATTACTAAAACCAACTATAGGTATATTTATTATGCTTATATTTAGAACCGATTGTGCCGCAGGAGCTTAAGTGCGCGACTGTAAGCGCGACGGTTGTGGGTTTGATTCCCTATCGGGGAACGAAGGCTTCAATGCTTTAATGTTCTGGTCAAGCGCAGCCTTGAGTTCTTGAGTCAATCAACACGCAATAGAGAATTTGACGGAAAATGGGGAACGGAAATATCTTAATGGAAACGAAGTGTCTTGTATAAAGACTGTAACTAAATTTTCATTCCACTATACAACACTGTTAAAATGCCATTTAAACATACCTTACGGCCAGTTACACTACTGGCTGATAAAGTCACGGACAGCCTTATCTGTCAGACAAACTATAATTTTTGGTTTCACAGGTCTCAAATAAGAATATGCAGTAGAGAAAATGTCGCTTAAAGCAACAGCCGATTCAAATGGCTGATATGATCGTTATCTGAGAGCTTTAGAGCATAAGTATGTGTTTTGCATAGTTTGTAGTAGGAAGTTTTAAACTATAATAAGTTAGATAGAAGTGACTTAATGACTATCTGTCGCAGGAGTGAAAACTCCCAAACGCTTAAGGAAGCGCTGGTTACATAACGTGATGCAGGACATCAGAGACTAACAACCGAGAACGTTGAAAATTGTGAAAAGTAATAATGAACTTGCCAGGATTAATGTCACAAAGAAATATAACATTTATTTAGGATCCAAGTTTTTAAATTGTATAGTGGCCGTCGTAGCGTAGACGTACAAGCGTGCGACTGTAAACGCGACGTTTGTGGATTCGATTCCCACTATCCCATAGCCTGGCATGAAACATCAGCGTTGAGTTCCGCCACTCAACACGCAATACCTCGAGAATTCGGCGGTACGTGAGAACAGAAGCAAGAATACAGTGTAAAGTTAAAAAAAAATGTATAGATAAAGAGATACGTTATTGTATTCTATTACAAAGTTAAATGGTAGGATTAACCTCATTTAGCCCAAAATTCCTTTAAATATGAACTATTCAAAGGCATTTTCAAAGTTCGCTATATATACCTGAACCCCAAAATAATCACAAGCGAAGTTGGTAACATAATAAATACATGGTAATAAATAAAAGTTACAATACCCTGTTCACAAGATTTATGTACGGATCAATCTGGATAAGAACTAAAGTAATAAGGCGCAATGGTTCCGGAGACTTTCATAGGTTTCCTCAAAGGCGAGTGAAGTTTTGCCGCACAAATTCAGATGTTGATGCTTATTATACGCAATGCTATACTGTTATTTTGTGCCTGAAATAAATTATTTATACTTTAAATTATATTGAATGGTCTAAAATATAAGTTATTGTTAATGGCCAAGAAGATGCTATTTTAAATCGATTTAAAAAACGAACGTTCTTAATCCGACCAACGGATATTTTATTCAAATTTGGCATATCTTTTAAGCTATGAAATCTATTATAGCTTTTGTTCTAGGTTTTTGCATTATCTCTGAGCATATTTAGTATTTTACGTGATCTGGACATCTTGCATTTCACTTAATATTATTTATAAGCGGTAAATTATAAATAAGCGATGTTTCACCAAGTAAAGATGACTCTTTGCAATGAGTGGCTTGGACAATAAAGCACAGAGCTCGCGCCTTGCGCCTTTCACCCCCGCTCCTTATTCTTTTTGTGCTCCATATTATAAAGCAGTTAAGACGTTTTTCGATAATTTTTCTCGGTAAACATATGAGATACCTAAATAAAAATAGGTAGACGGTAGTGCTATCTTAGAGATAGTAAAATATAAAATTAGAATAAACGTTTATTTATTTGGTTTATCATAATAACAGACCTTATTCTTTAGGTAAATCGATTTCTTCAGTAATATCCAACGTTTTAAAGAGTCCAAAAGTGACAAAGAATGTCTACGATAACGTACGAATATATATTTATTATGTTTATAAATTCAAAAGCTTCGTGTGTGGCTTTTGAAAGTTAAAACAGACCGTTAAATGGGGATTTAAGTTCGTAAGTACTGAGCTCATTGTGTTTTTGCTTAATCTTGTTCAACATGGAAACTTTTCCTAGGTAAGAATTCAAGGCACTAAATAGAAGGATGTCACGTTCCTAGCACTTGTCGTCAAGTTTCCTAGTAGAGCCACATCGTGTCCGCAAGTTTCCACATAAACTCTACGACTTCGCAACTGTCTAGAAATGAACGCCGATTTTCTGGATTTATATCACATGCACTTTATGTGTATAACATTGTATAGAAAATATAATTTTTAAGATTTTTAGGTGTCTCATATCATAAAAAAAAATACTTCGTAAAAGCCAAATTATCTAATGAAACATGTCATTCCTAAGATATTTTACTTGTAAAACTTTTATTATTATACTCGTACACATACTATACCTGTATGCTAGTAAAGTGTTGCAATTTAATAAAATAACATAATACAAAACATAAATATAAAATGGGAACCATTTTCAATGTTAAGTAATTCGTCATTTTTGATTTCACTGACAAAAGAATCGAGATCAATATCATGAATCAGAAGTTACGGTATAAGAAGTAGCTGTCATGCCTAGAGGCCCATGTGAAGCAATCAACGCTATTGTGGCGAAGAACAAATTGGTTGGGTATAGCTCTGCCATGGTGCAGGTTCTAAAAAAAAAGTATTTGCACTGTTTTCAACACCTGGCCTTAAGCTATGGTAGCTTTCTAAAGTTTTCCAGGAGAATATCTGCTCCATTGAAGATAAGTGGCATAAGGCACAAACATTCCAGGCCGAATCTCGGGGGTTGATTTCCACTTAAACAAAGAGGCCAATTGGTCATGTAATGGGTAGTGCAAAATCTAATTCTGTCATAGGAACGGAGACAAAGAATTAAAGCCTTCCTTGAAATCGGGATTCATAGAGATTATGAGGAAGGTATTTTGTCCTCATAATGGATAGACATCAAGTTCAGGCTACAATTTTAAGTCATTATTAGTACAATTCATGAGTTAAGTTTAGTTTTTTAGCTGTTGCTAAAACTTCGAATATAACGAAAATATCTTTTCAATTTTTTTTCCTATCTAGAAAGTTACATATTTTTAATATGAAAAAAAAAACAATAAAACATTTTAAAAACATACATCTTTCTTGCATTTATACATGTTTGTTTTGTAACAGCTTGTTTAATTCGTTATAAAATACTGAGAAAGTGGAATTATTACGCGCTTTATACTTGCATATGAGCTTTTGCTCGTGTATAAAATTTAGAGCTTATTATAAAATTTTGCAGTTTTGCACAGGAAACGCAATTTGGCAAGGTGAAATATTCACCCGCCTTAAGGTCGTCAGGCTTTCCGTACCAAGTATACAAAATTCTTGTTTCAGCTAACTTGATTATTCTGTTATATATACATTTTTTCCCCTCTTAATCATAAATATAAAAATGTGTGTTATTAAATTAATGAATGAATGTAATATATTGTTATTTCTAAATATTAACTTGAGGCTAGCGTGACTAGCCCCAAATAGCGCAGAGACAGAAGCCGACGACCGTAAACGCGATGGGTTGTGGGTTCGATTCCCACATGAGAAAATAAAATATCTAAAAAAAAAACAATTTGTAAAAATGACTACTTTTCTAATTTACAGAATATTATAATTACTACGATATTATAACAATAATAATATACTTTAACTTACAAAAGTAGAAGCGTATAAAGTAATATACTCCTATTTAATATTAAATTACCATGTCAAAACGGGTCAGCGCAACAAAAAGGATAAATTGCTAAAGCTCATTAGAATTCTTCAACACGTGCCATGTTATTTCAACTCACATAAATTAATACTAATTTAGTCCAGTCAAATGTAGTATTTAAATACTGAATAAATTTCTTCTAAATCTGCCCCTCCAATAACTATGACCAATTACAACTTTGAAAACACGGCTTACTGCGGTTCTATTGTTCAAAATTCTCAAACAGGCATACGAATATGCTAATTAAAACCTCAAAATTAGTATACCTTTCGCTTTACCAAAGGAATTGTGGCTTTGTAAAGGGTTGTCTTACAATATAATGTATAGTCAAACCAATTTTATATTTACTAAAGCGATTGCTTTAGAACTTTAGATGAAATTGAAACCACTCAATTTAATAGTGAAACAGGTAAGGTTTCAATTATAATAGCGAGTCGTTATTGTATTTGTTAGTAATATGAGTTTCTTCTTTAGTTTCACATATAAGTTCCTTTTTACTTACCCGTATTTAGCAGGGTAGGCAGAGGGAACCTAGGAACCTAGTGTTCCCATTAAAGCAATTTCGTTCCGCACTTTCCGCCAAAGTTTGAAAACATTGCGTGTTGAGTGGCGTAACTCGATGCCGCGCTTACCTCGTTACTAGTGAAAATGAAAATATAGAATATTTAATTTCTTCGAGTGAGAATCGAACCTGTGGTATGTATAGTCATGACCTTTTGAAAACAGTGTAGTACATTTTTTTTATAGTACAGTCGGTTAAAGTTGGGTGTAGTAAATATTTTGAATTTAATGTTTGGCAAAAACACCACATTTTATCGAAAACTGATGCAAGTATGTTTAAATCTTAAACTGTAATTCATAGAAGGGTTACTCATGATTACATTACAGAAAAAAAAATTAAGAAAGAGTAATATTTGTAGTCATAGGACTTGAAAAATCATCACAGGTGTCGGTTTTTCCGATATTTTTTAAAATCAATATAATATGAAAAATACATGACAAAGATTTTTTTTTATATTTTTCTCATAACTGTCATGACTTGGTCTATCACCTGGTTTCATTTTATCGTTGGCTCCTGGGACACCCTGTATACATATAGTATACATTAAATAATACGTACGTTTTGGTCAGAACAAACTGTCAGTTATATATAAATCTTTGTTAGTACTATAACTCTGCAAACTATGTCAACAAGTTTAAGTGGAATCCCCAAAGTAAAATAATAGTAGGTTTAACTTTAAGTATTACATAGCATATACTGGTAATATGTGCTATTTTATAACAATATTATTCCATTCTCTTTATATTCGAATTTTCAGGCGTTGAAGTTCAAACATAATCGTAACATTATTTTTTACGCTCTTGTAAATACAGTATTGTTACAATTTGTAGGCCTCATTTTTTGAATATTCTTCTTATTTTTCTTACAATAAGAAGAGTGAAGATAATCGAAAATCCGGCAACCGGAAAGTACTTGAGTAAATGTACCTAAATGGATATAAATAAAATTTTGTTATTTTAAGAATAGACATTATTTAAGACTACAATTTATGCGTGTATAATGATAATTCGATAATATACAACTTCATTCTTTTTCCCGTTTGGCATAAACAGAGGACACTTAGTGTTAAGACACTCCGTTCATCAATTTTTGAGACATTACGTGTTGAGAGGCGGATCTCAACCTCGCGCTTTGTCTGGTCTTCAGAGTGAGGAAAATGAAATTAAATCATTGAATGATTTTTTATTGCGGGTTCGATAATCCACAACCGTTCCATTTGCAATCAGACGCTGAACCGATATGCCACTGATGGCCATAATTCAATAACTTAAATGAATATACATACGAGTATATCTTATTAAGAACATCGAGTTGGTTGTTATATTATAAGAGGAATCTTCAAAGAAGATAATAGAACGACAAAAAAAGTACAGTAAGCAATTCGAAGATATATTCGTTTGTGATTTTTAATTAATTATTAATTAACAAAGTTAACTTAACATTTCGTGAATGTGTAATTGTTATTATAAGTTACTTATGAACTAAGTACATTCGTACAATAAGAGGAATGGGTACACCGAAATAACCATCTATTTAAAAAAAAATAATGATAAAAACTAATAAAATTTCACTTCTTCTAGCCTTTCTATCTGCGAACTCTTTTATTAGGCATTCAAAGTCTATGTTTTCTGCAATTTTATTTTCAAAGTTGATAAGATCACTTTGTTTTTTTTTTAGATATCAAAGACGACGATGAATTTGTTTTTTTGCATCTTTGCGCAAAGCGCCCTAAACGGGCGTCTACGGCGCCCTTTTTATCCGGCGCCCCTGGGCGTTCGCCCAGGCTCGCCCTACCCTAACGCCGCTAGTGATTATAGCAATTTGGATCGCATGTGCTTTATGTCTAGAATAATTCCATAAAGAGAGTAACGTCGCATAAAATAAAGAACTAGAAGATTTTTACAAAATATAATCTTAAACTTCTATTAATCTGAGGGCACCTACCTCCTCCTATAGTCAAAAACTTCAATCTTGCCGGGAAAAATTCTTTTTACAGAACCGGTATTATGAAGACGGTGGATGAAAGGAGTAAATGGTGCGAAATAATCTGCGCTCTTAGTTCTACGTAGCTGAAAACGAATTTATTGCTTCTCGATACTCATAGCGACCCATTTTATTGACACCTTAATACCGCACGGAATACCGGCGCGGCTATAGCGCGTGCGTTCCTTCATCTTTTTCTATTTAATACCTTCTTTCTATGAGTGGGTTCTATGTGTGACTTTGTGCCCATATATGTTTTTCATAATTAATAAAAGCAAATTTGAGTTTTATTGTTAAATAAAATTTGTTCTTTAAGTTATAAAAGTATAAATTATGCAAAGTGTGCGTTTGCAAAATTGCAATACATAAAACAAATAAAAATTGGCAAAGCGCGATACGCCAATAAATTTGACTCATTTATTAAAACGTATGTGAAATGGCGATTATTAATATTTTTTTGTTTTTCTAGATTCACACTGTATCCCATATATAACAGGTAAAGAAGAACCTAGTGCTAAAACACTTCGTTCTCCAATTTCACAATTCTTGAGACATTGTGTGGCGAGTGGCAGAACCGAACGCTGAGTTCTGTACCAGACAATTTCTAGCGCTCTGTACCATGCCTTGTTAGTAGAGCAAAGAAATGAATCATCCATCATCCATCAGCCTTGTAAGATCCACTGCTGGACATAGGCCTCCCCCAATTCTCGCCACTCCGTCCGGTCAATATATTACATAATTCATTACCCTATGTGGGAATCGAACCCAGATCCGTCGCGTTTATAGTTACAAGATGTACCATTGCCATACTAGCCCCGAAATGTTTATATTGTACAGCCTATTTACTCTTATACAATTTATAATTTAATTTACGAGTAGAAGAAATAATAAAATAAAATTATTTTATATGTGAAACTTTTTTCTATACTCTAAGAATAAAAATATTATTTATAAACAGCAGGGTCAGAACCCACGCATCTCACAAGCTTACACAGCCTTACTCTTATAGCCTTTTTTTGTTGCTAGCTACTCAGTAACAAGATTTTTGCATTTTAAAAAAATTATAATAAAAAAACACAAAATAGGCTTTGTTTAGTTTAAAAATTGTAAAATCTAAAAAAATCTAAGTATTCGATACTAGCGTTGAGGTTCAGAAAATACGAGGCAGTTGCTGGTTGCGTACAGCAAACAATTGAAAAAAAATAAAAAAAATTCGCCGACTGGACTTTCGACTCAATCGAAGCCCAGAAAAAGTCATCAAAAAGTCGCCTGTTGTTAAAACTGGCACGTAAAGCTGAACAAACTTTTATGCATTCACTGACCGGTTAGGAATGAACAACACATGTACACTTTTCACAACATTTCCATTTCTCTACCAACTGCATAGACATAGACAACA
>JAEBDU010011829.1:0-42348 GCA_016802625.1 Heliconius numata
AACATATTTATTTTTATTTAATAATTAATAAATTTATTAAATTAAAAAATAAAATTTAATAATAGTGTTGCATATCACATAATTAATTCTAACATTATTATTTTTTAGATAGAAACCAACTTACCTTCAATACCAACTTTCAGTCAAAGTCTCGATAAAGTTTTAGAAAATAATGGGATACAGTTAGGATCTTTAACAGAGATACTTGGTCTACCAGGTTCAGGAAAAACTCAATTATGGTCTGTTTGTTTTAATCATCATATTATCAAAATCAAATAAAACTAGAGGTTGTCACCGCACAGGGGTGTGATTGTAAAGCGACGGTTGTGGGTTTGATCCCCACTCAAAGGAATGAATTGTTATTTATTAATATTTTAATTTCTTTGCTCTGGCAAAGAGGTAAATGCCCTGTGTTGAGTTCCGCTACTCAACATGCAATGCCTCGAAAAATTCGGCGGAAAATGGGGAACACAGTGCCTTAACACCAGGTTCCCTCTGCCAAATTATGCTTCTTTTTCTCTCTCTACTACAAAAAAAAGTATGGTAATGGAATTTGTAATGTTTCTATTTTTGGAAGCCAACTGGGACAGGGTCTAATTAAAAATACAATAGTAATGGGGCTCAATCCCTGGTTTAGGGATTAAATTATTTTAATTTTCTTGTGTTGGTAGATAAAGTGTTGTGGTAAAAACTGTCTTTAGTAACCAGTGACTTGAATTTAAACAAAAAGAGTAGTGTTTTAAAAAACTAATTTCTCGCTTCCTAAATGCAGGATAGAGTGTGATGCAAGAAAAAATTGTGAAAAAATAAATTTTGTATTTTCATATTTAATATCATATTTTCCTATCAATTTTTATATTAGTTTGCAGCTATGTGCGTCTGTTCAAGTACCAAAAGTATTAGGAGGACTTAATGCGGAAGCACTCTATATTGATACTAATACAAATTTTACATTACAAAGATTTAAAGGTCAGTAAATATTACAATATGTTATGTACTTGCAAATTTTAAGTTTCTAGGTTAGGGGGCTATTTTAAGCGTTGGATCCTATCATTAGATGTAATTAATCATTCAGCATTCTGACCTCTAAGCCATCAAGCCATATTGAAATTCTTATATGCTTGTATCTTGATATTTTATAATTTTTACATTTTCTAACATATTTTTCTTTGCTACACTTAGGAGCCCACTGGCTTTAAATATGTAGAAAGTAATCAACAGCTTTTTAAATTATCTTATTATCTTTTTAAATTATTATATTATCTTGAGATATTACTCTTTTTTACATTTTTATAAACTGTTATGTTTAAGCAGTAAAGTTTTATCTAAATCTATTTAGTAGCTTAGTGAAAATTATAACATCGATCATCACAATCTTTCACATTTAGAAAATAGAAGAAAGGATGTTGAGTTCAGTTCAGATCTTAGTTTATGGCATGCCAAGAAGGATGTTAATAATGTTTTATTTTTAGAAATCCTATATGCAAGCTTAGAAAAATGTCAAAGAATACTTGGTACTCCCGGATCTATATATGAAGAGGAAGTACTGAAGAAATTACACTATGTAAAAGCAATAGGACTTGTGAAGTTTTGCTCGTTTATGTATCAATTGGAAAATTTGATTTTTGAGAAACCCAATGTAACTATGCAGATTTAATGTTTTTTTTAACTACTTTTAATATCTTTTTAAATTGTTATGTTAATATAAATAACAGTTTTGTATTGTTCATTTATAAATTTTCTTTTTTTAATTTGACATAATGTCATTTCCCAAAGTCGGAATTGAATCCACAACCATTACGTTTACAGTCATATACTGTGGCGGCAACAACCCGAAAAAATATTTTAATATATTTAAAAGTAAATATGTTTAAAATAATGTTTAATACATTTAAAATACATATTACGTTAATTTTAGATTAAACTAATAGTCATTGATTCCATAGCTTTCCCATTTAAAGCTGGAATAGAATTAAAACAAAGAACTGGCTTATTATTCAGAATGATGGCGGATTTGCAAAAGTTAGCAGTAAATAAACAAATTGCTGTAAGTTTTTTTACTCAGTTATTGTTTATATAGAGAAGGATATTTTGATACAAATTCAATATAATAAAAATGTCCCGATTTCTGGACAAATTAAAAATATGCGCCAAAATTACACTTGACTACCTTTCTGGGGTTAAATTAATAAAATAAACAACGCACACACAAAATTAAGTTAAAAAATTATTAATAAAGTTTGAAAGGATTACATAAGTTCTATATAGCGATTGTTCTATAATATTATTTACAGTGTATCAGTATATTACTTTCATAAAGCTATAGATATTTTTATTTAATATCTCCATATTTAATAAAACCGTGACATATAAAATATCCTTTTTTGATTTGTCTATATCTTCATGAATAAGGTATAGTTTTTTTTTTTCTTTTAGGTTGTACTAACGAATGAAATGACTACCAGAATTGGTTTGTCTTCTGGTACCATAGTAGGGTCACTTGGTGACGCTTGGGCTCATCGTTGTAATAAGCGGTTGCTGTTAACCGCACCTAGGCCTTTGGAAAACATTCGGTTAGCTTTGATGTTGAAGAGTAATAATGGTCCCGAATCTGTTTGCAAGTTTCAGGTGAATGAGATTTATATATGTATTAAATCAGCGTCACGCGGTATCCCGCACACAGCAGGGTAGGCAGAGACCTAGTTTTAAGTCACTCCGTTCCCCACATTCTGCCGAATCTAGTGGCATTGCATGCTGTGGCGGAATTAAACGCCGCCCTTTGCCTAGACACCAGAGCGAAGAAATATATATTTAAATAAATATTTTATTTCCTTGAATGCGAATCGAACCCACAACCACATTTTATTCACATTTTGTGCCGCTCTCGTAGGTGGCCTGGATATTTATTAACTGTTTAATTATTAAAAATAAGCCTGCTGCCACATTATTTCTTTTTTTTGCGGGATCGGCAGAGGGAACCTGAAAACCTAGTATTAAAACACTTCCTTTCCCCATTTTCGACTGAGTTCTGGAGGCAATTGCGTGTTGAGTGACGGAATTCAACGCCGCGCTTTGCCTACCAGAGGGCATTGTCTAGATACCAGAGCGTGATACAGTGATTCCCCCAAGTGGGAATCAAACTTACTTACGACCTTGCAGTTGCATTCAACATTAATTATCCTCACATTGGAAAATGAAACTTAAAACTGTTAAAATTTTAATACTTTAAATTTTTACTTACAAATATATCCTTATTTATGTTTTGTGCGGTATAAATTAATTACCATAAATTATAATTGACTTTTAGCGCTTGTTATTTATGTAGAGTAATCGAACTTGGTTTTCAGATAACGCAGGAGGGTATACGGGATGTTAATTAAAATCAGTGAGAACATACATAGTTTTATTAATAATGTATTCAATTATATATAATAAATACATCGTAAACAAAACTCAGCACCAATAAATATCTCATTTTCACAAAAATATGAAGCTTTTATTTCTAGAACATTCAACAGTATATAAAAGGCAGTTTCTCGGAACTTAGCATTGCAAGTGCAAAATATTTTATTTGAAGTCTTATTATGCATTTTTCTTAGGAAACAAGAGTGAGTAAAACCCTCTTGTAATCGCCTTTCGTATCATCCTGCAAAATATTACATTTATTTCTGTTATAGCATCTCGTCTCTATGTAACATGCATTACTTAAAAATACTTGTAGAAAAATAATTTTAATGCAAAAAATATATAGTTTATTTTGCAGGATTAAGCGCAAAGTGTGACTAGCACATTCCTGAAGTCACCATCTAGGTCTTCCTGTAAAGATATCGAAAACCAACACTGTAGGTAGCAAAACAATATAAAAAAAACAGAAACTGGCCCATAATTTCTATTGATACGAGTACATCACACTGCGTGCAAATTTAATATAATATATAGCATGAGATTACATATCACACAAGTTTTCTAAACTTAAAATAAACGTTTTTAAAATGCATTAAGTAAATTGTACCGATAATTATATTAGGTACTTTCGAATATTAGAACACCACAGGCTATGTATTGTAGTGGCGCCATTTTGTCTTTATTTAATCTGTATCCTTAGTAAGACATTGTAGATAGGAGGTGACCGAGGGAACCTTCTATCTCCTCCTGAAAAATGGCAATAACTACTTGTAAAAAGCATTCACACACTACATTAGCGATTACGAATAATATATTAATGTATTATAACAATCGATTTATTTATCGATTTTAATTCTTTAAGATTATTCGTAATCGCTCGTTTGCTCTCATTGGGTCCAGGCACCATGCGTTCACATCAAAAAGCATTAGCTACAGTGCAAAGAAAGTTACATGACAATGATTTAATTCAAAATAAGCAAAATATACAGATCTTTTTTAAACGAAATTTACACCCGACATGGACAACCTAAGTTATGGCACTGAAGACAAAAAATATGTACTAGTTCACAGTTATTTACTTTTTTAAAATTGTAAAATACGCGTGTCGATAAGCACTTACGACTATTTAAATTGTGACATCGATGTAAAATGGCGAAAACGTGCAAATATTTTTTCACACTTAAATTTTAATTTGTAACTCATGGACTTTTTAAATATAATTTGTGATGATAATATAGAATATAAAACATATTTTGTATTCAGTGTTTGTACCCCTAAACTTAAAAACCTATCAATTGACGAAAAGAATTCAATAAAATAAATCTAGATGATCATTCGTTGTTCTCAGTGTCGGCCATATTTATTCAACAAGTGTGAGTAAAGCCTTCTTGTAATCCCCGGAAGTGTCGCCCTGTAATCAAAATATTTTAACTATTCTGAACTATGAAACTATATGTTTATAATTCTTTTAAACATACAATAAATATTATACATAAATATTAATGACAATTTTGGTATTTTTTATATAAACCCCTTGTGTAGACAAAAAACAAAAAAAACTATACAATACGAATTAGAACAATAAATTAAAACAATGAATATGGATACGTTCAATTTAAGTAAATAATAATGATAGTGTTTACATTAGTTAGGACCTAAAAAACCATTTACAATAAAATAAAAAAATCAAACATAAATAAGTAGATCTGTATACGTGTTTTCAAACAGTAATGGCGGAAGTCATGAGAAGAAGTAGAATAGAATTTTTATATTGCAATTAAACATGTGTAATAATTCTCATGCTGATTATAGAAGCTGTTATTTAAATATACATTTTACTGTTATTATTATTTTTTTCATATCATAGAAAATATGGGTCAGCATCTTAAAATTACTTTATTTACTTAAAATAAATACATATATATTAATTAGGCTTTCCATGCGATTATTTATAATGATTTATAATTAAATTAGTTTACTATTTTAATGAAACTATGATTAAAAAAATTTTTATAGTCAAGTGCCAATTTTTGTGTTGCTACTTTCTACTGATAACATTATAATGATGATAATTTGCAAGCAACAATGATAACTTTTTGGAATTAATTTTGAATTTTCTGCTCAACAGTGATGTTTTTCAATTCAAATAAAAAAAGAGCCAGCAACAAAACATCCTATACATTTTTTGCTTTATATTAGATAACATTAATTTATTAATTTCAAGCCAATTTAATAATTCAACATTTCTATATCAAATGAGCAACTAATTCATATGATAGCCCACGTAATTTCAACAATAAATACCATGAATGTGCCCCCATTTGGTTAAGTGATTGCAAATATAAGGCACAAAATACTTACAGCGATCCAGTCTTCTAAGGGTTTCCCGTATTTGTCCAAGAAAGCTTGTTTAATATCTCCCAAGTCGATTTCCGAACGACTGACTACGATTCTGATAAGGGTCTTATCATTGGTTCCCAAACCTTTCATTGAGTAGTAGAGGCGCTCAGCGAAGAAGCCAACTTTGCTCTTTACGCATTTTACTAATGAGAAAAAATATAAAATTATTAAATTTAATATTATTTTAGTTATCGACTACGACTACTTACTAAAGCATGTTAGTAGTTTGTAAATATAATATGTGAGTTTTAGTAAGTAACGTTGGATTTTATTTACTAGTATACTATAATATAGGCTGCGGTATTGTTTTTATTTCATCTCCACACTTGACGTGCATTTCTCAAAATATAGTGACTTTTCAAGCACTCCATTTTCCGCCTATTCTTATAGGAGGGTAAATATAAATAATATATTTGTAATATGTAGTGTAATCCTATTAATTAAACCCGTCCCTGTCCTTTGAAGTCGTTAATTAAAACTTTTCTGAACATATTTTCATTTGTGACAAATAATTTATTATATTATTAAATAAATAATTTACTATTGTAGACATTATCTTTATATTCGTAGATTGCAACCGCAAACATTATATTTTAGTTATTTTAAACAATCGAAAATTATACTTAATTAAAGTTGTCATCTCAGAAAATTGTACATTTAAATAATAGTTTAATTGTTCCGTATATCCGGATTCATTTATAAATATCAAGATAATGGCTTCAAAGGCTATACAGGTTGAGTCACTGCAAGGTCGCACTGCCTTCCTCTAGTTACATAAGACCTTGACAGTACGTCACTGTACTATTCACTAATGATTCAACCGAGTGTTGTTCTTAAATCTTCTAGAAACTTTTAAAATGTTTATTTGAATCATTTTAACGTTTTTGTTTTATCAACTGATTCTGTTCACAAATAATTAAATCAAGTTTTTTCATAGGTACTGCCGTACACTAATATAAAGACAACGAGGTGAGATTACTTTCATATATTTTTTTTAATGTCTTCAAAATATTTTGTTTTTTTACTCTTAAAAACAATCATGTAAAAGACAAAGCTATTTGAATTTAACACGATCACGAGCAGTTACGTCACATAACTATTATTAGATATTAGCATTATTAACTATGAATATTGTATAAAGGTATAACAAATTAGCTTACCAATAGCAAGCATGCCCTTCTCGACGCTTCCAGAGAATTCCTTCTTAATAGATTCCTCGATGTCTTTACCGGTTAACGCCTCGAATTCAGCGAAGATCTGAAACCATACAAATGCTAAATGACGTATATTTTTTTACCTTCACACTGTATCCCTCATATAGCACGGTAGAGGGGGGAGAAACCTAGGGGGAGTCCCGTGTAGTAGTAGGAGGAGGGTCTGGACTTTCTGTCCTTCTGTATCCGAGATATTACGTCTTGAATGCCGTAAATCAACGCCGCATTTTATTATGTTACTAGAGCAAGGAAGTGAATACAATTCATACCTTTGTGTAGAAATAGGAAACCCAAACCGTCACGCTTACAGTCAGACGTTGAGCCGCTGCGCCACAACGACCTCGACCAAGTGACGTATATCGAATAGTATTTAAAATTCATAATTCATGTCGCCCGTCTGAGCCCATTATTAACTTTTTATACTTAAACAATTGCGGTCTGACTCATTGCGATAACGTTTGTTCTACACTGGTTAAAAACCATTTTATTCAAGGTATGGGGTGTTTGGTGTTGGTAGTCAAATTGTAGATGGTTATGAGTTCAAATACTACTTGATATTGTTATTGTTTAAAATATTTAATAGATAAGTACCATATTACATTTATCTAGACAGAAAATATACGACGTTTGGATAGGTAACCAACCTAACTAAGCAAATAATATAATATAGATACTTAAAAGAAAAAAATGATTTCAATACAAAAAATAAGCATTCAAACTGCACTTTCAACCAGTGAACACTTTCCATAAAAAATCTTTTAAAAATAAATTAAAACTTTCCTTAGAAAAAATCTTTTAAAAATCCTTATAGATAAATAATAAAAAAAAACATATAAAGGAAAAAGGAAATTATAATTGTTTGTTTCATTAAGAATGAATCGTCTTCCTTAAGTGGTGTATTAATAGATTACTATGAAATACCTCTGGCATCCGCCCATACAGAAACAGAATATATTGTAATACAATCAAGTCATTTGTAAAAACATCGATGATGCAGCGCTAAACGTATTTTGGAAAACTTTTACCTAACTATAGCCATATGTATATGCTAGCTTTTTTACATATATGAGACTCGAACCCACCACTCCATATAAATATTGCATAAAGCATATGATAAAAATTTTATGGCATCCATAGAAGCATATTTCATATAGTAAGTCTATTATCATCATATAGTAAGTAAGTAAGCACTCCGTATCATATAATTTGAAAAATGAAAAAACAACGAAAAATAATAATCCCAAAAAAAACATACCTGTCTCAATTGTTGATACGAGCGTGTGATTAGTATGGAATTGAACACTGACTCATCAGTTCCCCACTGTCCTTCACCAGCTGCCGCCAAGGCTTCGGCATCAGCTTTCGCCGCTCCCTCATCCACGCCTGAATTCTCATCACGGTTGGCCATACATAATGATACGCAAAGGCGTTTGAAGTGACCAGATGTGTCTCCTTTGAGGTCTGATTCGAGACTCTTGCCGTATACTGTTGGAAAAGAGAGACTTTTTAATAAATATTTCTTAAGTTTTTTGAATCTCACGCTGTATCTCGCAACAGTAGGGTAGGCAGAGGGAACCTAGTGTTAAGACACTCCGTTCCCCATTTGTGTTTGCTAGTATGCTTGTATATTGGTGGCAACACTAACATCCGTTACAGAATGTTTATTATAATATTCATAAATACTGGAGTATGCTAAGAACTATTTCTGTTTTACGTAACCATTATTATTAAAGCACTTAGTCCATCGAATATTATTAGTAGTCGTTAAAATTATGACAAGGTTTATGTTTCCACATATAATATGTTTCATGCACAATAACGCCCTAAGCTTCATTTTTTTTTTAATTATTATAACAAAGTAAATTACGATAAGTCCTACAAAACTGTTTATCCATTTTGTCTGTAGGATCCATCGAATCTCTTATACTTGTACAAGTAATTCTTAACTATTATCTATTTTTCAGATACTGTTGCGTTTAACTTAAACTAACTAAGTTTTTTAATTTTCATTTTAAATTTATTTAAAGCTGCTTCTTGTTGCCTAATTACTTGGCATATAAATATATCTTTCCCATTGAAGCCATGAATGCTAATGGAGTATGACGTACCTACCTACGTATTTTGTATGGCCGACCTAATAACTCACGGCCAGTTTGGTGCATATCAAACAATATAATAAAACGCGTGTAACACGAATAAGTACGAGCCCAAGTAATATTGATATAGGTAAATTTAATTTATCAAATGTTTTGTAAGGCGGAACTGAACGCCGCGCTTGGCCTTGTTTTATGATATATTTTTTCAACTTCGCGCTGTATTCCGAATATAGCAGGATAGGCAGAGGGATCCTATTGTTAAGACACTCCGTTCTCTATTTTCCGCCGAATTCCAATTTTTTTAAAAGATATAAATTATAAAATGTTTTATAATTTATACATGCTTAGTTACTTTGTTGCTACAATAAATATGTTTGCGCCTACATGTTCAATTTGAAAAGGAACTTATCGATAAATCTTCGTCATGTCTTACACAATCTACGTGACTTCAACCATGATGCAGTCTCTTGAACCTGAACGTGATATTAACTATTTTATTTAAATGTAACTGTAACTGTGAGAAAGTTGGTGGCTTTCTTGTCGGCTAGGTTTGAATTACATATTAGCAAAGGCAAAGCTGATCAAAATCAGCTTCACGCTGTATCCCGCAGTATCCCGCTTAGCCGGGCAGAGCAGAGGGAACCTAGTGTTAAGATACTCCGTTTATCACTTTTCGCCGAATTCTGGAGACATTGCGTGTTAAATGGCAGAATTCAACGCCACGCTTTGCCTCGACACCAGGGCGACTAAAGGAAATATGAATTTAAGTAAATATTTCATTTCTTCTAGTCGGAATCGAATCCACAACCTCTCACGTTTAGTCACACCTTGTGCTACGCCACAAACGACTGGCCTCAAATTATAAACGTTAGCTAGTAGATTTATATAATTTTCATAAATAACGAGTTATTACTAACAAATGCTATAAATATTGAAAAGCATATCATATTTACATTACCATATACCTACTATTTAACAGTCTTATGACTACGCCATACATATCAATATTGTTCTACATGTGAACAAATAATGTAACTCGCAATGCACCACATTACGGAAGTACTCGTATAGCGTGATTGAACCCCATTCAACTGAAATATGTCAGTAAAAACATTTTGAACTAATGATTTCTAAATAAACTATTAAAAAAAACTAATCCACATGCACGCTTTCGCTTGCGATAAGCGCGGAAAGTTTTATCGCTATCAAACAATATATTTGTGTTTTTTGTAGCTAATAAATAATAATCAAATTTGTAAAGTATATACTAGTGATTACATTTACGAACTAGCGCCACGCTCGCGGCTTCGCCCGCTTGAACTGCATAATTATAAATTTATTTATTTTGCATTATTTTCGTTTGCTATTAATAATATGATTTTAAAAACAATATCTATACTTATATTGAATAGAGAAGTTCCTGTCAATTGAATAAATCATTTATTTATGGCAATTTTGTCGAACAATATTGTTTAAAATGGTACAACTTTTTAATTTATAAACCGATTGAAATAAAACAATACGTTAATGAAAGCTGAAAAATGAAACGCACAGACAAACATTTTCATTAACATTCTTTGTTTTTGGGTGTACAACGTTATTAAATGATTTTTTTTTTTATATATATATTCTATGTACAGGTACCGATCTGTTATGTTTTTATTATAAGTATAGATATAAATAATCTTTCTTCTTGCGAGTCTATACAAATTCATGAAAACTACTACTACTACTTAGGTAATTGTTTTTATAAATAATAATTTACTCTTCAATAATACAGCTATTATAATAATAATAAAAAAATTATAACACTCACATTGTTCGTAAAAGGCAGAAATAGTACGGATTCCGTAGTTAGACAGAGTGCAAAGGATTTCAATGATGGCTTCTTCATCTGTGCCCAGTCCAGACACCGCGTCGTGGAGTTCCTTGGCGTAGAAGTGTGGCAATGGGGTCATCAGAGCCACTATCACATTCTCCAAATTACCGCTCAATTCGCTTTTCAACTCGCTTATGAGGTCCTGTACAAGAGATAAGTAGGATGTTGTTATTATTATAGATGCTTCTCATATTATCATTAAGTTGAAACAATTTTAAAGCTGATTTATTTTAGTTTACAAAATGTTTGGAAAACTTTTAACTTCTAATTCTTTTTAAACTCCAATATTAATTCTAAAATATAAAATATAGAAAATAGTATAATATTTTAATTCGACTTTTATCAATAAGTAAAGACAATGTTAAAAAAATCGAATTTTACATAAGAAAACAGTTGCCGTTAGATGTTCTGAGAAGAGAAATAGCTATAATAGAAATAACATATATCTATGTAGGTACATATATTTATCTACAGACTCAGTAACATATAAAATATTTTAATGATATATGTGCATACACAAAATAATAATAAAAGCTTAAAATATTTTTAAGGAAAACGCGCTTTTATGAACATATCTACTAAACTATTGATATAGATGAGGTTACCCATAATAACTGTTAAGTTAACCGAGTCTATATTTAGTTTTCTTTGAAATAGCGTCTAGTTTGATAGATGTTTGTTAGGGGAAATAGGCTGAAATATCTTATACCTAATAAATTGCGTTCAATACTGACAAAAACCGTATTTTTACAATAAAAAAAAATCAGCTTCACGCTATATCTCACACACAGCAGGGTAGGCAGAGGGAACCTAGTTTAAGACACTCCGTTCCCCACTTTCCGTCAAATTCTGAAGGCGTTGCTTGTTGAGTGGCGAAACTCAACGCCGCGCGTTGCCTCGACACCAGAGCGAAGAAATGAAAATATAAATTTAAATAAATATTTCCTTTTCTCGAGTGGGGATCGAACCCACAATAAGAACAAATTTCGTATTTTTACAATATATTAGTGAATTTTAATAAAAAATATTTAATGTAAGTTTGGAAAACGTCTAGATGTGCGATCTGTGTATGATAATGACATAAACAGAGATAAGATAATAGCTGCATGCAAAACATCTCGAGGTTGGCATCCGCCACCTGACCTATCACTTTCTAAGATAAATTCCCATCAGTACAAATTTTAAAATTAACTATTCTTAGTTAAGAAAGATAATAACTCTAAAGTAAATAAAATAAACAACTGTTTTTGGGAGTTTAATGTTTAAACATCGATAAATAAAAAAAGTAATATAAATAATGTATCATAAATAAATAATGTACTCATAATTTTTAGTAACGAATTGTAATTACACATGCTGGCCCTTCATGACCTTGATATAATTTTAAGGGGAGGTCAAACTATAGAAGCTATGACCTCGACGAGAGATTTGGACATAAATAAAATCGTAATCAAAGCAAACCAACAACACTATTTTTTTTCAGCTTTACACGTGGACAACGGAGAGTATTTAAGACTCTCCGTTCCCTACTTTCCGCCGAATTTTCTAGTCATTGCGTGTTTAAAGGCGGAATTCCACGTCGCGCTTGGCCTTGTTACCAGAACGAAGAAATGAATACAATAAGTAATGATTCATTTTCCAGAGTTTAAATCGAACCCACAACCGTCGTGTTCCAGTCACACGCTTATGCCACTATGCCACGACGGCCTCAATAACTACTTTATAATATAATCATTTATCAAATATTCTAAAATATTCTATTTTATTATTCTAAATCATATATTTTTGATAAAAATAATAGGGTAAAGTTAATTTTAATGAATGATGGAAGCAAAAACAGTTATACCTATTTAATACTAACTAGAGCTCTTACTCAGCACATAGAGCGATAAAATGTTGTCAAGGCCACACGTTGTCAATTAACCGACTTCGACACAGACTAATAGCTATTTCGAAATATTTTTAACACTGTTGCTCATATAGGAAAGAGGTGTTCTCTAGATGCAGGTGACACCATTACAGATGAGAGTAGAATGGAGATGACATAGGAGCAGTTAATGCGTGTTGAGTGGCGGAATTCAACGCCGCGTTTTGTCAGAGCTTAAATAATCTAATCTTAATCTTTTAAACATTTATATAGGTGAATATAATTTAACTTCGTGAAATTCTTATAACTGGTTTTAAAGCATGCAAGTACACATCCACACTGCATGTAATTTAATTTTGCTGTAAATTATAAAAACATTTAAATGCGATAAGAAACCAGTATAGAGAAAGGTGAAACTTTCATGCAAAAATCTAACCAAAAACTTAAATTTCCGCTAACAGAAAAATTTCGTATGTCACTTTACTATAATTTAATAACCTATACCGGTATATAAATATAGGAGACATAGTACATGAAAAATCTCTTGAAGTTTAGACAAAACAAAGCAAAGGTTGAAGAGTAATGTACTAAAACTATATACATATATCTAGTCTAACCTAAAGCTTATATTTACCAATAAATAAACGTGATAATAAAACAAAACAGTAAAGACAAGTGTTTATATAAAAAAATTAAAACTAATGAGGTTCGTTGTTATTTAGTTAATTATTGTAGCTGGGTATGACACGCACACACTAATTATTCCTATAGTAAATAATAATCAGGTATGACTTTTGCCGGAATCCAATTTAATCATTATTTTTAAATTATTATGAAAACACGTTTTCCAGAGATAACCAACTAGAAAGAAAAAAGAAACAATAAGTTTCATCTTATATGACGAATACTAAGATAGTGGGTCTATTGCCAGTATTGCATTTATCATTTCATACAAGAAGCCTATTATTCATTGAACTTAAAATGATTCATCAATTGACGTGGAGTCTACAATAATATGTATTGTGCACTGAGATCTGTTGTAAAAGGCACTACGAATTGGCAGAAGAGAAGAACGGAGTGTCTTAACACAAGGTTCCCTCTGCCTACCATGCTGTGTGTGGGATACAGCGTGAAGTTGATTTATTAAGGAAGAAGTCAATGATTCAAGGCTTCTTGGACTTGTTACTAGAGTGATGAATTATTTTCATTTCCCCGAGTAGGAATCCAACCCACAACTATCGTTTACAGTTATACCGTTGCAAAAAAAAGAAATAAGTTTTGTAATAGTTTGGAAAAAATATTAGTCACATTTTAGTGTCAACCGCATTGCAGACTTAAGTGTCCGTTTAGTTCACCTACAATCTAGGTTGTCCAGTTCGTTGACTTACAACAAGATTAAATTTACTATTTCATAAGTTGTAAGGCTTTTTAGTAATTTTACACAATGGTAGTTTTAGTTCAATGCTTTTTCGTTCAGTGACTCTTAGGCCTTGTGTAACATACGTACATCCCACGTGTTTTTCTGTTCTTAGATTTTCACATTTATTATACATTTTAAACGAAACTATAATATTTATATGAAACAAACTAGCGATTGAAGACGTAATGCCTCAAAAAAATCAGCGGAGTGGAGAAGTCTTAACACTACGTTCCCTCTGCCTATCATACGATACGCAGAATCCAGCGTGGACCTGATTAATTATTATTAAATGAAACTATTATCCGGATTAATTGCGTATATTTAGTATTACACATTTGTGGAACCCTACATGTCGAAAACTTTCCAATAGTTTATGATTAAATAATTTAATTTATGCAATGCAATTTAGAATTAAGCGTCTAACAACTTAAAAATGCATAAAGACTGTATAATATATTTTATTATTATAGGACATGTTTCCATACTGCGGAATTTAGTTGTTAAACAGTTTAACAAGAATGGGCGAGGCGTGCTATATGATCTAACTCTCGGTCGTCGGCCTCTTGCAAACTAATCGAGTAAGGAATGCAAGCCTGATGGAAACTTTGCTAATTGACCTTCGAATTAAGGGTATATAATAAATGAGGAGCTTAAGACGATAAGGGTGGAAGACCGCAATGGCTTCTTATTGATTTTATTTGCTAGAACAAGATATTTACGACGTTCCGTGATATTAGCTCTTTCCTCCTACTCCTACCATGTATAAAATACATTAATTTTTATAAAGTAAGATGTAATCAAAATTAAAATATTTACTTAGAATATTTAAAAATATATTTTTTTAGTAAACAAGGGGAAATCTTAAGGTATGTTTATCACCTACGTATCCTTTAGCGGGTTTATTTACAACATAATATATTCGTTTCGCATGTCTCTAGAGCAGATATTAATTAAACTTTTCCTCCCTTTGGCCATGAATGTCAGGCCATACAGACAGGTAAAATAATAATATTTACAAGCATCTTTTAGTTTTTATACGTTTTATGGGAATTAAAAAAATAATTTATAGCATCAAATGTTCTAGAACCGAAGAAGTCACAAATGTGAACCCTAACATAAAATTTAACACCCACATCTACTTTAAACTTAAGTAAAATATCTTAGTCTCATCAAGCATTATCATAAAGTATACAAGTAGACTATAGTAAGATCTAAGACAGATAAATGGTTATCTTTATTGTTTAGCATGTATTATGTCAATAAATGGGAAGAGAAATCACATTAGGTATGATCTAAACGTGAAAAGATTCTAAAGTGCATATTTTTGAGTTGGTTCACTTTCTCCTTAAGCCATATAAAAACTTACCTTTCCATAGTTAGTTTTGAAGGTTTCAGCAATTTCCAAGCGTTGTACGATTCCACGTCGGCAGAGAACATCAATGATAGCCTTCTCATCTGTTCCGAAGCCTTTCATCGCCTTGCGGAGAGTTTCCGCATCGGCAGCTGGCTCGAAGGGCTCCGCCGGGTACACCGTGGGGGTGCACTATAGAATATAATTGACGTTAGTTGACATTTTTTTTTTCTCAGAGATATTTAATGACATGGATGGAAGAAAGAAAAACTATATGTTGTGGTTTATAAAATTGTATTTTAGTTAATTTTAATAGTACCTAAAGCAGTAACTAATTAGGCATTAGATGTAGGTAATAAAAATAGTAATTTACATTAAATAATAATTTAACTTTAAATAGAATTATTATAATTTTTTATTGTTTTTAGTCTTTTTCTGGAAATAAAAAAAAAGTAACATACACTGTGTTTTCATTTTAATTTCATAAGTGCATGTTAGCGTGACTCAGTGGCGATGGTTGTCCTACTTTAAAAAACATATTTTTTTATGTAAGTAGGTACTTGTTTTAAATTGCATTTATATTCAAAATATTATATGTATTGAGCTTTTGAATCCATATAATAATTCACTGGTTCAACTAACCAGAATCTTATAAGAAAAGTAAATCAAAGACTTTTCTTATTAGAAAGGTTTTCCATTATAAATAACAATTTAACTATTGCCTGTTAAACTAAAATAACCTTGCCCAGAAAAGATGACATCATCTCGTGAGAATCGATACACCGCAGCTATAGAATGGTAATGTAGGAAGAAACTTACCTTGTACGGGTAGTATTGTTGTCCACTCATTTTGGCTTCTAAAACAAAAACAAATGGATAATACAAAATCAAACACTGAAACCTCGTAAAACAACTAAAAATAAATTACAATCACGCGAACCGGCTTTTGTGATTTGCAAACAAAATGCCGCCGCCATAGAATTATGTTCTATTCGTACAATACGTTAAAAATAAATGAATACATTTTATCGGTTGCTACAGATTGACTTGTTTATTATAATTAGTTGATATTAATTAATTAATAATACGTACTTTTAGTTAACGTGACACACCCAAAAGCGATGGAGTACGATTTTGAAATAAACACGTCGGGCTCGCGCGGCGTGAACGTCGGGCGAGCGCAGTCGTGGCGCTTTTGCGTCTATCTCGCTTTAGCCAATGCCGGAGTTTATAACATTTATTCTGGATTTTACTAAAAAAAATATTGTTAGAATGTATGTTTCATGGACGATAAAGTTATTATTGTGTTTTATAAAGGGGCTTCAAAATACTTATTTCCAAACATAAATGGAATTTTTAAAATCATACCTGAATTTCCAAATTTTAAAGTTAATTTTTTTTATTGAATCACAGGGAATCATACCATTATTTTCCTTGCGATATGGCCAAGGGTTAATAGGCATACTTTATGCTCTATCCTAGTATATTATAGATGATATCTAGGCAGAGATAACCTTAAATCAAGATACTCGATTCTCCGTTTTCTGTTCGAATTTGACACATAGCATGTTGAATAAAGTCGCAGACTCTGTCTGAAGGCAGAAAAATGATAATACCTCTTTGCCCTGAGTGAGGATCGAACTCACAGCCATCGCATTCATAGATGTCCCATAGCAACATGATGCCCTCATTTAATTTTTTTCGATTATATATTTTTGCTATGCTGTTGGTAGTTCAAAAAATAAATATTTCTATCAAAGAAACTATTTTATTACATTTTTTTTAATGTAAAATATTGTATTGAATGCATTAAATAGTTTCTATGTTAATGTGAAGGTTGTATTACAATATTCTATATATTTTAGGATATAAGAATTGGAATTTAACTGTAAAATTACCTATTCATTACTATTAAATATGCAATGACCGTATTTAGTTCACAATTAAATTTCGTGACTCGAATTTTTATGAAGCGACGTCCAAGTGAAACCACGAAATGTAAGTACAACATAATTTATTATGCATAATATACAATGTCTTTTGAGGTTACTAAACCGTAATTAAATTAGTTTTTCTATTTTATAATTGCGTTCATGGATTGAATATTAACAGAGTGTGGTCATTTTATATTATAAAAGGCAATTAACTATTTCACTATAAATCGAATAATAAAAATTAAAAAAAAGAACATTTTTTTTCTTTAACAAATAATATGGCGGATCCATAAAGTTATTGTATTGTATTTTTAACATTTCTTTTCCATATTAACCAAAGATTCCGAAGCCCTGGTACCACGTAATCACGATGATGTCACCGGCGTCGCTGCTACGGGGCCGCCGGCCGCAGGGAACACGCACCAGGTTCATATCATATATATATAGTATATACTAAAACTATGTAAATTACGTATATATTTGCAAAATCTGGAATGTCTACCATTCTTGCTATGTGTTTTTATTTCCTATAACGTTTAGTGGGAGCCGACGATTTGCATTCATCTGTTTTACTCTTGTAGATATATTTTCTTTTTAATGTAGAGTAATGACCTTCAAATGTACATACATATTTGAAGCTGCATTTTTATCAGCTTCAAATATAAGTGGTTTGGCATGCCGTTTACAAAATTTGGTTTTTAAAGAGTACCTGTAGAAATTTTATTATTGTAATTTTTATTCTATTAATATATAATTACGATACATGCATTCAAAGGTAAATTTACGATACTGAATACTTATCATCCCTTTAAAATAAAACTACAATTTAGTTTATATAAAATATAAATTCTAATTAAAAGAATAAGATTTGAGGGCGATCGTGGGGGTGTGGCAGGAGTCGAGTAACTGTTAACTGCGATTTCCACTCTAGGAAATTAAATATTTTATGTTTTGATTTCCTCGCTTTGGTAACGCGGCAAATTCTTCCGTTCAGTCCATTCTGCCACACGGCCGTTCTAAAAAAATATATGTAATAGAGGAATAATATTACATACTTATATTTTTTTAGAACGGCAAAGAAGAGAAGAAAATTCCTGTCTCAAAGGAAAATTACGTAGCAAGGTCAGATATACATATGTACATGTACAAGTTAAAACTATTAAACCAGTATTATTCACATCATTAGATCATCAGCTTGGCGAAATCTTATGAATCAACGCGTGAACTGTTGACTTTAATGTTGACGCGGTGTGACGCGGCGCTGATCTACGTAAGCTTATATGAATAACTTCCGAAATAAGTTTATAATAAAAAATATATTATTAGTATTTCTTTTTATTTTTATCTCTATACCTTCCGCCTTTCCTTTTATAAATTAATATTTCTCTATGGCTTATCATTGTGTCATACATAGTATGGTCGGCAGAGAGACTTGGAACCTTGAGTTAAAACACTCCATTCCCATTAAGTAATTTATATTCATTAAGTTATTTTATATTGTTTAGATTTTAGTTTTAGATTAACTAAAAAGCCGGGTATTATTCGACGTATAAACATTGACGTAGGAAGAGGAGGGCCGAGTGGCCTGTGCCCACCCCAAAAGTCTAGTGCCCACTTAAGAAATATTACTAACAAAAAATTGCAAAAAAAATTAAACAACTACATTTATACGAACATACCTGTGTAAAGCTATATTCCAGAACAATCCAGAAAATACACCTAAATAGTAGTACGCCCATGCGTGTAAATTAGTTTAAAATATTACACACGCTTACAGCATAACTGTGGCGGGCCCATCGATCAAAGCACGCTTTGCTTCGACACCAGAACGAAAAAAAATAAAATATTTGATTTCCTGGAATGGGAATCGAACCTATAACCTGTCTCATTTACAGTCACACACTTGTGCCCACGGGCCACGACCTCAAATAAATATTAATGATTAAATTAGTTACAATTTTATAAGTATTTTTTTTTACTTATAAAATGTTCTTTTTACTTATAGATTCGACATGCCTACTTAATTTCTTAGAAGTGAATTATTATTTTGCTATAAAGTCCCGAGGTCTTACAAGGAAACTAGCAAATTGAGGTCGCAAACGTTCATGTTTAATTTCTAGAAAAACTTTAGTAAGCCATTTGATATTACAAGTAAAAAACTAACATTTATGTAGTTACAACTCCAGGGAATAATGAGAATTTAATTTATGCGTTTTGTTATTTTATACATTTGATTTAACTAAACAAACCGGTTAAGTGCGAGTCTGACTTGCCTACTACGGTTTCTGTACCAATCCCAGGATTGTAGGTCAATGGTGAACAACACTAATTACTAATAAAAGTTGACAAACTTTAGTTTGGGGGTGTAAGCATTTATTTAGTATGAACTACAAATAATAATAATAAATCAAATTTGTAATATAAATTCTAACTTCGTGCCAAATTTCAAAACTGTTAGCTGCTCCACGGGAAGTACCCTGTAGGTTTTTATAATGAATTTCACACACATTGCAACTACAGAGCTGCCGTAAAGACGATCGTTCCTACGTACCGCCCAATTTTCCAGATGTTGCACTTTGATTAACGAAACTCAACGTCGCGCTTCGTCTACTGGGAATTGAATCCTTAACTACCTTATAATATATACAAAAATATATGAAAAAAAAAACAAAATGTTGTATAAAATTGATTTATTACAGTAATACATTAATTGGAAATACACAGATGGCAGACCATCGACATTGTGACAGACATGTTACAGATATAGTTGAGTTCTGATATATATTTATATCTATATATTGTATGTTTCTCAACAGCTCTTAGTCTTCTAAGAAGAAATACTGGCCTGCCCTCTTTTGTTCAATGTCCTGTAAAATGGAAAAAGAAATTTAATAATACCATTTAATAATTAAGACAGACAGAATATATATATTTTTTGAGTATGTCTAAACATAATTGAAGTAAGTTACAATTTCAATATAAAAATCTTGAATATTAATTATTATTAAAACAAAACTAGTACACTTTAGTAAATAAAATATTTTTTTAAGTTAAAATTATAGGATATCTGATGAGGGTTTATCTAGTCCCCATTAGTAAAAGCTATTATTTGTTTAGGCTGACTGTCATATAACTAGCTGCTAATGAGAATAATCCACTCTTCAGAAAGGGGAATCTAACCCACAGTAAGTCCGTTAACAGATAGATTGTCTCACTGCACCAACATAGTCTCATTTCTATTTTATAATTACCCTAAATACATATTTCTTATATGCACAATCTAATAGTAACATAACATAAACCATTGCATGTGCATACCTTAACAGAAGAATGTTTATTGATCCTCGGCCTAAAGTTATTAGGATCCCTCCTGAAAGTAATGCCAAGTAATTCAAGGAACTTATTCATGCCATTTAGCAGAGACTGTGGGGCGTGAGCCGTGGCATAAGACGAAGGTGTTCCTTCAAATACTATAACTCTGTCAGCTAAATAGGTAGCCATTATAAAATCGTGCTCTACGACAAAACCTGTACGCTTCGCATGGAGGATGAAACTGGAAAAAAAGAAATAATTGTTATATATAAATAAATCTGCACATTTATACTAATATTATAGAGAGTAAAAAAAGAGAGAGAAAAATATTAAATCTTCAATTTGATTAAGCTAAAAAAAATTCTTAATATTGGACAGTCCGTGTATCAAGGAAGAGTATGTGATGTAAAAAAAGACAGACATTTATATTTGGAGTATGCATTTACTGTTATAGAGACTGAAAAAAGTGAATGAAATGATATAAAAGAGTCTAATTATATTTTAGTTAAGGTATGTTTTTAAATTTCAGTTTATTTATATTTTAAAAAAAATATGGTTAATATTATACTAAGTCAGCTTATCTAACTAATGTACATCTACAGTTAAGATCTTTTATTATAATGGTATACATTTTATAAGTAAAATATATTTTAGAGAATACCAATAATCAAATTCTCTCCATAATAATATTAAAGACAATTTTATAGCCTAACTTGTATATTTCAATATTTGTAGCTAAATATTAAAATAAAAAAAAAATCACTTACCGTTTAATAACTTTAGCAGCTACCAAACGTTGTTCAGAGTCCAAATAGGCAGACGGCTCATCAATAAGATACACCTCAGCTGGCTTGCCGAGGCACAGCACCAACGCTACTCTTTGCAATTCACCTCCAGACAGATTTTGTACTTCTTGGTCCATTATCTCTTCAATTTTCATTGGTTTCATCACATCGGTTATGAACTGAAATTAATATGAGTATAAAGTATAAGCATAATTGTTTTTTAAACATTAGTAGTAGTAGGGAGTAAGGCATTTCCTTGCTCTTGAAATATAACAAACTTCAGCATTGACCTACACCACTCAACATTTATGTTTGGAAAAATGTTCAGAAAATGGGGAATGTAATGCTTTGATACCAGGTTCCCTCTGTCTACCCTGCTATAGGTGGCATACAACATGAAGCTAAAAAAAAATTATTTACCTGTGGATGTGTATATGCATCTCTTATCTTGTCATGGAGCAAATTACGGACCATTCCCTGAGATTTAGGTGATATCTTTTGGGGTTTATAACTAATATGTAGTTGAGGCAGCTGGCTTGCACCTTGAAATGTAATTTCAAAATAAATATAGAAATAATCAACATGCCACAATGTACAACACTATAAATAGTTATAAGTATATATTGATGATGTAAATTTTTCAGCTTAATTCAAGTTGTAGGGTATCTTTTAATACACTCTTGGACAAATATAAATCTTCTCATGTTAAAAAAAAATATATATATATATATATATAAAGTGTTATATAGGAAAGAAAATATAAACAACTATGGTGGTGATAGGAAAGAAAAATATTTTTTTAGAAAATGTATAAAAAATTTACAGTAGCAGAATTTGAATCTCTTGGATCCAAGCGCTCTAACTACTAAGCCATACATTCTATTCCCTTTTGAGAATGTAAATAAGTAAAAAAGAATCTGTTAACATTATTTGTGTTTTCAAAGTATACTCATTTTTAAATCAAACAAATGTAAAGAATTTTTAGCATACCAGCAATTTTAAATTGTTAGCATTTTGCTTATTTAATATGTAGGTCACTTAGCACACATGTTACCAAATAACTCGTAATTACTTATTTGACTGACGTTTCTCTAGTCATTATTGATTAGAATATAAATAAACGAAAGACGATAAATTAAATTAAGTGATTATAATTCTGTTCATATTGTTGTACCTTCCGGGGACATCGACGCTTCAGCATGTTTTAAACACTTTTGAAACACCGGATGGAAAAATAAATCAAATATATCAGTCCTAGCCATTTCTGCGGCTATAAAATGTTATTTTATTCATCAATACACAGAAAAATTTACAACTATTCTATAACCTCAACTATGCAACATCATCAACAATCTATTGAAAACCATAAGTTAAACAACACATTTGTTTATTTGCATGTAAATTATTTGTTATTAATAAAAATTTAATTGTTTAAGGCAATAACTTTTGCAGATTTCACAAATTCTACGAACGTTTGACAAGTTTCACAAGTTTGACAGATAAGAAATTCGTGTTGCCACATTTGACGCATATACGATCGGATATACGTAACAAAATAATTTTCACAAATAGTTTTATAGAATTAGAATTGAATAACAATTTTTAATTCGGTTGAAAACGCTTTTTTTTATTGAAAAAAAAAATATATATATATCTAAATCTCAATAATTGGCAAGTTACATGTTCATAAAATGATTATTAATTGCATTTTTCTTGAAATTGCCTTAAATATATAAAGTAAATGCTACTATAGAGACAATCAAATCATTATACACTGTGTAATGTTATCATTATTAGTTTCATCTCTATGGAACTATTTCTCTCGGTTGAGGTATTGCAGGAAATTTGAAAAGTATAGAAAAATGTATGTTACCAAGTAGTAAAAAAAAATCGTGGACACAACTGCAACACTGTTGTTGATGATATAACGGAAAGACGAGTGTAAAAATTATAAGGATGCAATGTAAGGCATAGAAGAATTGATATATATATTTTTGTTAGATTGTTTACTGATTTCTAATCTTAAATTTTATTTTTAAGTCTTTTTCGTTGCTCTACATTTATAATCAGTCAAATAAATGTATAGCTGAGCTAAACCTCCGCAAACTGTTTTGTTAAATACATACATATTTGATGTATTATATTTTTAAATATTATAAAGCAAAGCTCATACGTCACCAATGTACATTAAATCTTTTAAGCTATGACACAGATTTTTGTGTTTTTTTTTCATTAAATAAGATTCGATCAAAAAATCTAATGATTTAAGAGAAAACTCTATGCAAAGCACATGCATAGTTTATTATAGTAAAGCCATTTTTTAGCTGTGCAAAGCTACATTGTAAATAAATATATATTTGCGCCATAAATCGTCAAATTGGGAAATAACTATATAGTTCATGCAAGTGAACCCCATTTGAAAAATTATTAATTTAACAAATTCTCTATAGTGACTCATATTCAATTCTAAATTATACCCATCCAAACACACAGGTATAGTAAAAATTATTTGATATTTTTTTAAACCATTATTAGAATCTTAGTTTATAATTATAAAATCCTTTACTAATTGTACGGTGTAATAGTTTAATTCTTACCTTCATCAGGTTCGAGGTTGCCGGCCAACATTCTAATAAATGTTGTTTTCCCAGTACCATTCTCTCCCAAAAGTACTAAAATTTCCGAATCCGAAAACTCTCCTTGCATAACGCGGAGACCAAAGTCACCCATCTTTTTAGTCATTTCAGGATACTCATAGTGATTCATTCTTTTGATCTATATTTAATAATATAAAAATGTTATGTTAAGAATGTTATGTGGTATGAGTAGAAGCGAGTAAAAGTGACAGGTTGTGGGTTCGATTTCCACTCGAGTAAATTAAATATTTAATATTTTAATTTCCTCGCTTTGGTAATGAGGCAAAGGCCAGTGTTAAGTTCTGCCACTCATTCTGCATTTTCTGACCAAATTCAAGACAAATATTAGAAACAAATATAATTCAGAAGTCCAAAAAAGGATTGAACTTATAACATCAAGGCCTCAAAAAAGATTTTTAAAAAATCATTGAGTTCAGTTATCATTAATAGTTTTAGGTAATTTTTTTATACAAATAATATTCAAAGAATTGCAGTATTAATGTAAAATATAATTTTGATTCATATAAATAATCAAAATTTATACCTCCTCTTCAGTAGCAGATTCAGCAACTTTAAAAACTAATGATTCAGTCCTGAATCTCATATTCTCAGTTGGCACAAAACCATCAAGGAAAATATTTATACCTGGAAAGAGAAGCTGTTTAAAACAATAAAAGTGGGTAACACAAATGTGGGTAATAAGCAGAATAGACCTAGGATTTTCGAGAAATTGCCTGCTGAGTGTGTTGTGTACTGTATACAATTGCCAAAATAAATAGTGCCCAACCTGCTCACTATCAACGAACAGAACAATACATAGAATGTTATTAGTTTTTCACATTTCTTTTTTCAGTTTGACATATTTAGCAAAATAGCAGTGAGAATCTAATAATATGACACACCATATTCCATACTTTTACTTGCAGTACTAGTACTTTTTTTTACTTGCAGTACTAGGAATAAAATATTTTTATTTTTTTTATATTCAAGCTGACTTACATATAGCAGATTGGGCAAAGGGAACCTTTGTTACGACACTCTGTTACTCATGCAACACCCAATTTTCAAGATACTGCATGTTT
Source organism: Heliconius numata (assembly GCA_016802625.1). Taxonomy (NCBI): domain Eukaryota; kingdom Metazoa; phylum Arthropoda; class Insecta; order Lepidoptera; family Nymphalidae; genus Heliconius; species Heliconius numata. The sequence goes on from JAEBDU010011829.1 coordinate 25,382, forward strand.
AGTGGCGGAAATCAACGCCGTGTCTTCTTACCAGAGCAAAGAAAATTAATCATTCCCCAGGTGCGTTTACATCAGACACTGTATGCCAACGCGCCAAGATGGCCTCAATTTTATTATAATTTTGTTTAAAACTGCATCTACTTGAGCGTGTCGTGACACAGCAGCATAGCATGTGGTTGTAAACGACGGTTGTGTTTAATTTGAAAAAACATCGGCGGAGAGTTGAGAACACAGTCTCTTAGCTCTAGGTGCCCTCTGCTTACCCTGCTGCTATTTGCGGCATACAGCATGGAGCTAAAAAACAAATTACTTACCTTCTCGCACAGAGAAAGGCATAGTAACAACACCATAAGCACCAGGAACTCCATATAAACAGCAAATAAAATCTGACAAATAGTCCAGAACTGACAAGTCATGCTCCACCACTATAATGAACCTGGTAAAAAAAATGCTATATTTAATAGTTTTTGCATATTAGTGTAGATTAATTATTAAAAAAATATTTAGGAAATCCTATAAAAAAGTTATGTAACAAGATGCTTCCCAAAATACAATAATGGTAACTGCAATTAACGAAGCTGTTACTGAGATGAGCATGATCAAACGCATAGACAAAAATACAATAAAAAATGTTTTTAGTTCCATTACATTATTTAAGGGCCCAATAACATTTCTTCTTATATATATTCTATGTAGAGACACCAATCCGTTACAGTTTTGTTATAAGTATAGATTTTCATATACTCACTTATCAGGGTCAATGAGAGATCGTATAGTCCTGGCGGCGTTCAAGCGCTGCTTCACATCCAAGTAGGATGAAGGCTCATCAAACATAAATATATCACCATTTTGTATGCATACCATAGCACAAGCGAAACGTTGTAGCTCTCCACCAGACAATGCGGATATTTCACGATCACGAATATGCGAGAGATCTGTTATTAATAAAACAAAATAAAAATATGGAAGAAATAAAATAAATTATTTTTTAACAAAAAAGAAATACTGACTTCTAACACTGCACTAAAAAGTGAAAAATAATTTCACAAACATTTTATAATTTTGAAGTTGGTGTCAAGCTAATGCTACAACAACCTTTCTACAAAATCAAATTACTAAGCCTGTTTTTTTACTATCAAAATAATTAATTATATAATTATTAGCAGTCTATGTAAACTTACCAAGCATAGCACATATCTGAGTTTGGTTTTTTCTCTCATCTTTCTTATCAAGAAGTTGCCCCACAGTTCCTTTTACAGCTTTCGGAATTTGATCCACATATTGAGGCTTAATAAGTGCCTTTAGGTCATCTTCAAGGATCTTAGTAAAATAGTTTTGGAGTTCCGAGCCACGGAAATGAGAGAGAATTTCTTGCCAGTCTGGCGGATCCTACAATAAAATTTATTTTATATATAAATTACACTTGTCTCCTGATATTATTATTAAAGTATATAACTATATTTTTGAGGTTGTTGTTGTTGTACCACTGCTGGGCTGTGGGCATTTAACGCTATATTTGTGGGTTCAACTATTATGGATTTGTACAATCACAATGATGAAGTAATAAAATATGCAATATTAAAATATTATGATAAGAATTAAAAAATAATAATTTAATATATAATGAAATGGTATACTGTTTTAAGTGATTGAGAAATTTATATATTTTTTAATTTGCTAAATTTGTACTTACAGCATATCTCCCTAAGTTAGGCTTTTGTTTGCCAGCAAGAATTTTAAGGGCAGTAGATTTACCAATACCGTTCTGTCCTACAAGACCAAGTACTTCACCAGGTCTAGGTATTGGCAGCCGATGGAGTTTGAAAGAGTTCTTAGAATATCTGTGAGTGGTATGCTTCTCCAAGTTTGATGGAATATTGATAATAGTTATAGCATCAAAAGGACATTTCTGAAATAATTAGAATTGTTACTATGAATTAATCATTCAACTAAGCCAGTATATCAAGAAAGATAATTTTGAATAAGTCAAATAAAAAAAAAAAATTGACAAACCTTGACACAAATACCACAACCAATGCAAAGCTCTTCAGATATTGTTGCGATTTTATCGTTGGGTGTAACTTCTATGCAAAGCTTGCCCATGCGTACCACTGGGCAGCTCTTCTTACACTCTTGTCTACATCTTTTAGGCTTACAACGATCAGCATTAACAATCGCTATACGAGTTAATTTATCAGTCTCCTCAAAGCCTTTTTTCCGAGACATACTGACAATTAGAAAAGGATATTAGATATATATGAAAGACGTTACCGAACAATTTTCATACAATTTTTCTTCAATATGCCACGATTAACAAGAACACAAATATAACCTCAATATCTCAATGTAAGCTTAGATATGAAATATTTGAAACTAATATTTTATAATTAACACATGGCAAAAATGAAGGCGCTCTTCAGTTAATATATTGAGCTCATAAAATAATTATAATACCTATTAAAATACAGCGAACGTCGGCTATACTTTGCCTACGTTCGCGTGTCCTATGATATGAAATGTCAAAAGGAATAATAGACTATAGCTATTAATGAAGTAAAAGCAAAAGTCAAAAAGATTCAGGTTTTTTATTATTTATACTTTAGCAAAAGCAAAAATTATGAAATGTTTGCAATGCCATACAAAACATAATTTGCATAAGTATTGTTTTTATACATATAGCTTTAATTATTAATAAAATTATATGTTAATTTTACCAGTGATATTTCTAATAGGCAGTTAGGCACCGTATGTAACGTAGGAATTAGCCATTTATGAGGGATACGTAAAGGTGAACATTTTAAGATATGAGTTTTAATACTTTACTCAAGTAAATTGTGAAAAGAAATTCAAGTAAGATAAATCCAGTTATCTTTGATTATGGAACAGTCGAAATCGTCTATTGACTATCTCGATTTTGACATTACTGACAGGTGACTGACAATATCAACTGATTATGTTCATTTTCATTTAGCGTTTTTTTTTCAGGCGGTGGAGCAACTAATAAGCTATTTTTAATTAACGTTTTAAATGTATTACTTTAAGATTTAACCGAGTAACGTGTGTTGCGTTATCCTGCGTAAAATAAACGAAGTTAATTATATTAGAAAAGCCAGAAATATAAGGCAAACAGTTGTTAGCACGTTAAAAATATTTGTTTTGATCGACATAAATCTTATTTATATAAATTTACGAAACTGTCAGAGTAAAATTCAATGTATATCATTTACATGAAGTAGTATTAGTAGTACATAAACATTTTTATTTATATATTATGACACAGTAAACGACTTTTGCTTACGACCATATTTTTTAACTTGAGAGTTAATATTTGTGTTTTCCTGAGAAATATTGATTATTTCTAATATAAAAATGCCAAAAGGAGCCAAATGTATGTTTGGATGCAAAAATTTCAGTAAGTATATGTTATATTTCAGTACTACTTAATAGTATTAACATGATAATATCATAATAACTTCAATATAATGATTCAGGTTATATTTTTGTCTTAAATACAAAAATTGCTAATAATAAAATTATTCAGTCATCATGGTACAGTGGGATACCATTTGATTGAGAATGCAACACTTGTGGGGTTCCTTCCCACTTGGGGAAATGAAATATCTTGATTTCCTTGTTCTGACAAGAAGACAAAGCCCAATATCAAATTCTGCTTCTTAACATGAACAACATAGTGGGAACTTAAAAATAATAAAACAATTGAGACTTATAAAGCCTAAGTACATAATATGAATATGAAAGATAAAATAAACTTTTCTTTTAGGTTCATTGCATCGCTTTCCAAAGCCATCACAAGCTGGAAAGTTTGGGAAATTTGAGCAATGGAAGTCACTTGTGGGAAGTTTTTTAGAGGGCAGAACGGACCAGTATATATATATGAATTGTTATGTCTGTAACATGCATTTTGAAGGTCGTTTTCTTTTTCCATACAGCAAAAGATTGGCTAAAACTGCTTACCCCACAGTTAATCTTTGTAAGTGCCACTTTATTTATTTTTCCTTGAATATCATTGCAATGATTATATTTAAATTATCTTATCGATTTATCTTAATGTAAAATTTGATATGTTATATATTCATTTGGGTCCACTCAATAAATAATATCCTGAAAATTGGATAGAAAGTACTGGCGGAGTGTTTGCCTACTCATCTGTAGAGGAAAGATTTCACCTGTACAGAAAGAAACGGTTTTTTATAAGCTCGTCCTTTTTTAAAATATTACCACTTATTTATTATTGCCCACATTATTTTGTTGTAGATATTATTCTACTTTTTTGGCTATAATTATGATTTTGTTTTCTCAAAAAAGAAACTTGTCATTACAGGTTATTATAAGCAACATAAAAGAAATGCTCCTGTTACAGAAGTACCTATAATAGTTCAGTTTACAGGTTAGTCAATAACAGTTATTTTGATTTGAACAACAATTTTGAACAACAATTTTTTTTAAATATTTAAAAAAATTAATTAAAAACATCCTTTTTAGTAGTTCAAAAGAGCAATAAAAACATTTGCAATATTTCACTTTCGATACATAAGGACCTTTGCTTTGCCTCACTTTTCTATCTTGTTAGTAAAAAAAGTTAGCATCTCATACCGCCATGTGTAATGTTACATGAACAATTTCAAGCTACTTTTGACCCCTTTAGGGAAATCATTGACTTTCATTTCACATTTATCTTAATAGAAAAAAGAATTAATTTATTTGTTGCAGGAACTAAACTCGAAATATGCATAGATAGCTTGGAATCAGCTAGGAATGCAGTTAATGGTGGTGCTGATGAACTAGAAGTGTGTAGTACATTGAATGAAGGAGGCCTAACTCCCTCTCCGGGTCTTGTAAAGGAGATTTTAGAATTGGTATTATATATTTATTTTTAGCTTCACGCTGTATCAAGTGTCTAGGCACTGCTCCCAGCATTCCACCCCATTTTTGGAACATTGGGTTTTGACAGAGATAACATGATTATAGATATTGTCGGTATCGCTAGTCGAACTTACAACCGTCGCGTATGTAGGTTCATCACAACAAAAATATATATAATTTTTAAATAAAGATATATAAATTTTAATGGTGTTATAATTTTTTTAGTGTACTGAAGTCAATGTGATGATACGATGTCGACCAGGCTCAGATTTTTGTTACACTGATGATGAAATGACGACTATGCTGTCTGACATAAAATTTTACAAAGACATGGGCGTTGACCGATTTGTTTTTGGCGCTTTAACTGATACAAAAGGAATTGATAAAATAAATTGCGGTAAAGTGATAGAAATGGCTCGTCCCCTGCCAGTGACGTTCCATAGAGCCTTCGATCTTTGCGCACATCCTGATGAAGCGCTCGTAGATATAATTAATTTGGGTTTTGACAGACTATTAACAAGTGGACTTCAACCTTTGGCTACTACTAGTGAAGCTGTAGAAACACTAAAACGTATCAAAACAAAACATGGCCACGAAATTTCTATAATGCCTGGTTCAGGAATTAATTCGAAAAATGTAGAACAGTTCGTTATTGAAGCATTTCCGATAGTTCACAGCTCGTGTAAAAAGAAATTAACAAAAAATACCGACGATGGAGATATAAATATGGGGTCAAATGATATTTACATTACCGATGAGCGACTGGTCAGGGAATTGAAATTGGTATTAGATAAACGTGAATAAAATATTTTTTATTATACATACTATTTGTGTTTTATTTATTATTTGTGGCAGTTATCAAGCATGCTTTTATATTTTCACAATAATTTAAAAGTTGGTAAACATATGTGTAGATGTGCGCTCATATTTGTGGATATATTTATATAATAATTCTCATTTCTTCCAAATTCCAATGATATATTATGATTTTTGGAGGGTTATATTTTTACAACACATTTTAATATTATATTATAAAATAATTTATTCGTTAAATAATTATAAAGGATTTAAATATATTTGAAACTAATCAATAACAATTTCTTATATGAATTCAATATTTTTTCTTTATATATAATAAATGGTTATAAAATTAACGGAAAAGGTCTCGAGTCATTCTCTTAGTATCGATACATATTGCGCGCCATTTATTATAAGATATTCTGGTAAAAGTATCCAACCGCGCTTAATGACGCCATTAGTACGCCCTACGCCGTAGAAACCCCAAAACAACTTCTGTTTTATGGCCTTTTCTTGTTATGTTTTAGTTTATCAACATATTATTGATTAAGGACTTACTATAGAAATACACAGGTATTAAATTCAGTTATAAATTTTGTTATATATAGGAGGGTAGACAGAGAAACCTTATTTTCAAGACATTTAGTTCTCCACTTTCCGCAATTTTAGGCGCATAAAAACAAAATATAAGGTAATAAGAATAATTAAAAAATAGTCATACTCCCGTTTGGAGATCGAACTCTCACAAGTCTCACAGTCAAGTCATTTTATGCCATGGCGTAGTTTATACCTATTACATATATATTTACTTAGTACTAAAGCATACACATTACATTAATTTATATTTAAAAAACGAAAAATATGAGAACCATTCCATTATATTTGAGAAGAAAATTGTAAACGAGTAAAAGCTTTTAACTCAATTTATGACATTTTCGTCCAAATTCAATCTCCGGTTCTTTCGTGTTTTATTCGTTATCTGTTTAAAAAGAATCTTGTTTTAGATTCGTAGTGTCACAATTTGTCCGTTATACATTTGTTTACTATGATTGATGCTGAGGAAATTACCGAAAAAGATATTCTTGTATTTAAAAGAAGAGAGAAAGGTCACGTCACTCATTTTTGACTTCATATCAATCATATTTAATATCTAAAAATATTTTAGATATAATTTGGGATTTCCAAAGATTTTTTAAATGTTTATTTAAAAATATGAATATTAAATTCCTAAAGTAAAATCTAAAAGGTTTTTTTTAATGTTTATTTAGTGTAACTGTAAAAGCGTGAGGTTGTGGGTTCGATCACCACTCGAGGAAATTAAATATAGGGAAATTTAATTAATAAGATTTATTTTAGGAACGGCGGAAAATAGAGAATGGATTTTACCAATCACCCACCAATAACTCTCTCTACACTGTTGTGTGTGGGATAGTGTGATGCTAAAAAAATAATAATATAAAAAATATATTTAAGCATATTTATATTTTCAATTTAAATATTCATCCTTAAATATTACGAAGATCCCTTCCAAATTCCCAAACTAAAACTAAATATTCTAGAGGAATTCAGTATTTACAACTGCTTGCTTAAAATAACATAAATTTACATCGGAACAGCCTACTTCAGTTGAATAATTTCAAGGACCGGGCCCAAACAACATGGATACCGCCTTGTGGACGTGAAGGTGCCGAATTAAGTGACAGTATAACCTATTTAAGAGATTCAGCTATGCTGTTTATTTTATTGAAATATTATAATTTTATAAGTAGTAGGTATACCTAATTGAAATATTTACTTATATTTCCATTTCTTCGTTCTGGTGTCGAGGCAAAGCGCGACGTTGAGTTCTGCCAGTCATTACGCAATGCCGTCAGAATTCGGCAGAAAGTGGGGAATGTGTCTTAACACTAGGTTCCTTCTGCCTACCCCGCTGTTTGCGGAATACAGCGTGAAGCTGATTGTTTTTACTTTCGTATCTTTCAATTGTATTGATTTAGTAATTTAATTTTTCTGTGCTCCAAGTAACGACCTGAATATTTGATAATAAAAACCATTTTTTCTTTTGAGGTACGGGACCTTAATGTTAATGGGACCTTAAATGTAGCTTAAAAATATTTACAATTATTACTCCAAGTTAAAATAATAAATCACTATTTTTCCGTCTCGTTAAACATATTTGTAAGTCAAAAATTGGCAGATTTGTCTCAATATAATTAATTAAGATGATACGGTTAAGATTTACGGTTAAAGATATTTTTTTTTATTTCCATTAAAAGACATAGGCCACTTACATGGAAACATTGGTTAACAAAATACTATTTTAACTACTAAGTATTTTGCGGTAATGAAATCGTCGCGTCGGTAGGCTATTGCCGTTGGTATAGGCTATGGAGTGTTACGGGACCGCACTGCGCAACCTATTGTGTGAAACTTAAATTGGACACGTGTTTATATGAGAATTGTCATTTTGGATATCTATTACAACGAACGAATATATATTTTTACTTTTCAATTCTGTAATTAATAAATGCAATGCAAACAATTAGGCTTAATTGTTTAAAATAATGGTAATATTACTTACTCGTTTTTGTTATTTTATCTATTTGCATACTTATTTGAATTTTTAATATTTATTCAAGAATGCTAATAAAATGTATGCTAAAGCTAAAATTTATGTATTTATATAGTCATGTGGGCTGTTATAAAACTCTATAACAAAATGTCTATTTGAAGAATGTAAAAACTGTCGCCATAATGCAAATCGCTCTAAGGAAAGCGTATCTACGTAAAAAAAACTATAGTAATATAAAATAATAATCGGATAATTGAGCAGGCGATACCAGCTCACCTCACTAGTATTATGGATAACCGCTCACACACTTGCACAACACCAGGAAAATTAAAAAATAATAAAACAATTAAAAAGTATAAAATTATATTGAAAGGAAATATTGTTAACTATTTAATATCGAATAGCGATTTCAATTGGGGCACGTTATAAAAAATATTAATAAATTCACATTTATTGGGTATTTCACCGAATTTCACGCTATATGGAATAAGAACTTTAAGTTCACCATCCAGTATATACCACATTGCTTCTTGTAACTTCAAAATTTTTGGTAGAATTCTTACATCGAAAAAACTGCTATCCCATCGATCGATCCAATCGCTTATATGCGTTATTAAGATTCCATTCTGGATTTGGACATGGATATCTAAATCTTCCATTTCCTTTATAAGTATATGGTAAGTGACCAAGTAACCATATTTTTCGAATACTTCCGTTACCAAAACACCATTTTGCACACACAATGTGTGTATTAAACTATTTGCTATTTTCATATATTCAATTATTTCTTCAATAGAATTTTCTTGGAAGGGGTGGTGTTCGAAATGTTCTATATGTCCAATATATGGTGTTCTATGATGACGTATTTTAGAACAAGCAGGTGTTATGGCAATAACAAGAATAATCCACTTCATCTTAGAGCAAGAGTACCAGTTACCTGACCTCTTATACATGGTTTCTATTTCTAAAACACTTGTACCATTAACGTTGAATCTTATTATAATGTGATATAAAGAGACGTTATATCCTATAAGTATATATTTATAAATGTTATATTATCTTATCTTTTTATTATTGACGTTATATTTTATAACAAGAAAATACTCTTCAGGCCACTCGTAGCGCGGATTCCCACTCCAGAAAATTAAATATTAAATATTTTTATAATTTCTTAGTATCGAGGTAAAGGACGGCGTTGAGTTACGACACTCAACATGCAATGCCTAAGAAATTCGGCGGAAAATTGGTCCTAGTGTCTTAACACTAGGCTCCCTCTGCCTAGCAGTTTTCAGTTTGTGGTATTGAATGTTGTCATAATACTAAGCCAATCAATAAAACAAACGTACATACGAACTAAAGAATAATCATTATTTATATGATAAACGATAAAACACTTACCGCTACTGAGAATTAAAATCATAGCAGGTACTTAAGTTCGAACGGTTGTGATTTCACAGTACTCTTCTTATATGACTAAGTTGTTAATCGTAATTATGTATAGCAAACTTGTCTGCAATATAAACATTGAAATATTTTGGAAGAAAAAATAAATAATCTAGTTCAAGTTTGTAATATATTTGTTAAACTTCATTGGAATTATTTATAATTTTACAATTCTTACGTTAAGGGGCTTCCGTGGCGTAGTGGTCTAGCGTTCGATTAAAACTAAGACGGCTGTGGGTTCGATTCCTACTCGGAGTAATGAATTATTTTCATTTCCTCGCTCTCGTAACCGCCACTGAACACTTAATGTCTCGAAAAATGGACGAAGAGTGGGAAACGGAGTGTCTTAACAAAAGGTTCCTTCTACTATAGAAAGAACTAGGAAGGTGCTATAGAATATGTGAGATACAGTGTGAAGCTAAAAAAAAGAAAAGATACATTTTTACGATGCAAACTTATTACAACAGACCTTCACCCTTTATGACCATCCTGTATACGAGTATATTCATGTAAGGGTGTATCTATTTTGAGAAACATGGACCAGATTAATTACATTAGCATAAAATATTGCAAAAGGGTTCCCTTATAAAACTACCACATACCAAATTTCTATATGTAACAAGATTGCTTTAATTAACTTAGACATAGGTACTTCTATGAGAAAGGCTATGAGAATAAATATGAGGCCAGGCGTGGCTGAAGGGTGTGGCTGGAAACTCACACAGATTGTGGGTTCGATTCCCACTTGAGGAAATAAACGACACACATGCATATTACATAAATAAGTAGTAAAGCAGGAATACATATATTCCATATATATATATGTAGATTCAAATAAACCTATAAAAGGAACGGCCATAAATTCGCTCATACGGACAGGGGTTTTCAATAAAGTTACCCAGGAGTACTTTTTATTCGAGTGCTTCATGTGGGCACTTCATCTTCATAAATTTAAGCATATTTTGTATGATGTTTAGGTTCCATGTGGATTTCATACTAAATTTTATTTTGAAATATTTTGATGGTAATATTATTATTTTTTTCTATAGAAAATCATGAATCCGAGTACACTGAGGAAAGCAGTCTATAATAAGACGTAGTATTATATATATTACTAGCGGCCCGCCCGCGGCTTCGCCTGCGTGAACTACGTTATTATTAATTTCTGTCTCCAAGAGTACCTACGTCCTATAAGTGACGTCCATGCAAAATTTGAGATTCCTAGCACATGTAGTTTCTGAGATTTCGTGATGAGTGAGTGACCTTTCGATTTTATATATATAGATTAATATATATTATTTTATTTTTTTAGACATATAATTATTTTCTTTTGCAATTTGTAATTTCCCGGTGGAATGATTGCTGGTCGTAATTGAACCAAACTCCTCGAGTTCGCCTAATGGAGCTGAGGATACTGCATACACCGCTAACAAGAACACTCTTGTTATCCCCAGCTTGAAGCGAATCTAATGCAGCCTCGGGTTGATCGCCTTGAATTCAATCGTTGCACTAACAGATCGAGAGGACCAATAACACTAATAAACAATATTTGAAATGACCGTCGGCACGCAGCGGCACAAGGTGTGACTGCAACGCGACGGTTGTGGGTTCGATCCCCGCTCGAGGAAGTGAAATATTTATTTACATTTATATTTCCATTTCTTCGCTCTGGTGTCGAGGCAAAGCGCGGCGTTAAGTTCTGTCCCTCAACACGCGATGCCTCCAGATTGCAGAAAGTGAGGAACGGAGTATCTTAACACTAGGTTCCTTCTGCCTACCCTGCTGTGTGCGGGATACAGCGTGAAGCCGATTTAATTTGAAAGTGGTTACAACACAATACAACAAATAAATGAAATAATTTTAGAAGAATTAAAAAAAACTTCAAAACATCACCAGGATATCAAATATTTAAATGTAAACATTTATGTAGGCATGTAGGCATTATGCATTAATAATTAAAAATTGAAATTGAAAACTATTCTCTGCAGTTGTTTGAATTGAGGTCGATTTGAATACTTATTTGATTACTATTCAAAAATATGATTTTCAAATAATATTTTTGGTTCAAACGGATTGATTGCATCATATTGAAACGTTTTAAAATATTATTTAATATTGATATTTAAAATAAAATGCATTGTTTTTTACATATAAAATCAAATCAAATCAGCTTCACGCTGTATCCCGCACACAGCAGTGTAGGTAGAGGGAACCTCGTGTTATGACACTCGATTTCCCAAACTATATGTAAAATATTATTATAGTTTTAAATACTGAAATTGTACTATTATTTAATAGCGACTTTAAGAAGACAGCGGGAATCCGCTGGATTCAAAGGGCGCAGGACCGGACGAAGTGGCGAGCATTAGGGGAGGCCTATGTCCAGAAGTGGACGTTGAAAGGCTGATGGATGGATGGATTTAATAGTGATTTTTTTAAAAGATTTATGCAAATGCTATTCCACAACTGAAAAACGAATATTATCTCCGTATGAAATTTAACCACTAATTATTTTGTCATATTTAACGAATAGCATTCATTAGCACATAATTATGTTTTGTAATGTAGAGAAATGTTTACATTCAATATGAATTGTAAATTATTTTTTTAAATGTTTAGAAATACACAATATTGTAAGAAACTATTGGAAATATTAAATAAAGTGGGAAAGGTAATGAATTAAAACAAGGCTTCAAGTAATTATTAAACAACTAAAGGGAATCTAGCAGTCTAATAACAATATCCGATTCTAAAGAATTCATCCGGCAGAGTGACGTTAGCGATCCTTTTCTTTCGGTCGCCGTTGACAGAGTAATTAGAGTCGTTCTTATATAACCTCTATGTTCATTATTTCTAACAGTATATAGAATACACTGCGTTCTCCATTTTCCGCCAACTTTTAAGGCTTTGGGAGTTGAGTGGTTGTTGTGTTGGAACTCAACTTTGTAAGCACCAGAGCAAAGAAAATTGAAGTATCAAATATTTGATTTCCTCGAGTAGATATCGAACCCACAACCTGTCGTGTTCACAGTCACACTTTGAGTCCTGTGCCACTACTGAAATTTGATTGAAAATTGATGACAAAAATTTGGTTTTCAATTTCATTTTATAACCGTTATCCTATCAATATACGTGAATTGATTGGACTGCACAATTAAAAATGCATCTCTCGAGTCCAGAATATCCAGCGATCAGATGAACTTTTATAGACCAATTTATAGGTGACCTTTGCTGCTGCTTTATATAACATGGCCTGGTCGTGCTATTTTCATTAGAAAATTGGTTCAGTCCAGTTGTATTTTAGGTGTTATTTGAAATATAGGACATATCTATATTAATGAGGGCCTCGTGATGCAGAGGCACAAGAGTGAGACTTTAAAGCGACGGTTGTGGGTTCGATTCCTACTCGAGGAAATAAAACGTTTAATATTTTAATTTTGAAAGCTCTGTCAATATGGCTGTCTTAGCCAGTTCGATCATAAAATTTAGTCCAGCTTAACGCTGTATCATATATACCCAGTTTTCGCTGAAATTTTGAAGCATTGCGTGTTGAGTAGCGGAATTTAACGCCGCGCTTATTACTAGAGCGAAGAAATGAAAATATTAATAAATAGCTTTTCCTTTCCGTGCCAATCGAGCCACGATAGCCCCTAGTTTATAAAATAGTTTTCTTTTAATTAATAAAGAAAGATATAAAGAAACATATGTTATTTTATCTTTTGTTAATAGGCACATACTGGTATGCGCTTGGCAGATATTACCTGTATTTATCCTATCGTATATAAGTGTAGTTTGGCGGCGCGCCAGGTGAACTCTAGCTAACTAAAAGAGTATCGTTAATGCTAATATATAGTGAGTTTTTTATTTTTTTTCATTTTGTAAGTTAGTTTAGCTTAAACATAGATTCTTTGTTCAAAGAAAATAGTGTCAAATTACATTATTTAGCCATTTAGTATAGGAATTCAGGTAAATATTATATTTTGTTTTCTTTTTTCTACAAGAAGTGGAAGAAATATTAAGGCATCCAGTATATGTGAAATTGTGAATTGAAATTTTACAGCTAGAATATTTGTTTTTATAATATATATTTTTAAATATAACAAGTATCTTCTACACAGAAATAACACGTAAGAGTTAGTGTAGAGTCGCTATTGCTATTTCGCTAGGATTTATAAGATTTTAGTTTTATTTTCTATCATTCGTAAAATATGAATTCGTTTTAGAAAATTTTACACAATTTATTTCGCTGGTACATTTCAATTACAATTCCATTTACATTTTAATGAAACATGGTCGTTCTAACACCTGTTTGTAATTAATTATTTATAGTATTCTCTATAGAAATAATAATTATTTCAGCTTCAAGCTGTATACCGCAAATAGAAGGTATATGGAACCTAGTGTTAAGACATTCCGTTCTCCATTTTCCACCGAATTCATGAGAAATTATATCTTAAACAAATAATTAATTCATTTCATATACTTTTGGTATATATATAACTTACTGAAACACTGCTATTGTACTATGCATATAGTGCATTTCACTAAAGGTTTAAGATTAACTTATTGCAATGACTCTAGAGTCGAGCAGAATATATCGTTGTTTGTAGCACATCTGTGACAGGTTTATACTATTTGGACATAACTAATTTAGTGCCATACTCACATGTATAAGACTGTATACTATTGTATTAGGAATATACAGAAACTAGCGGACGCGCGCAGCTTCGGTTGCTTATTTAGGGGTGAATTCTAGAAAACCATGAAACACACGTTCTTTTAAATATTTTTAAGTCTGAATTTAAAATTTTATAAAAATCGGTGCCGATTTAATTTTTTTTCCATACAAACTTTCAACCCCTATTTCTCCCCTTTAGGGTTAAAATTTTTCAAAATCCCTTCTTAGTGGAAATCCAGATTACGAAAATAAACATCTGTCCAAATTTCACGTTTCTACGCACATCGGTTACGGCTGTGCGTGCGTCTTACCTCAGTCAGTGAGGACAAGTCCTTTTATATATATAGATTAATATACCTTGTTAAATAATAAACTTTATTCTTTAATTTTATTTAATTTAGTAAGTTTCTCATATTTTATATCTGCAAGAATTGAATTATGGAATACGCTATGACGACTATAGTAATATAATTAAAAATAATATAGTCATAATATCCCAAAAGTAACATCGAGGCCAGTCGTTGATCATTGTGCGCGGCGTTGAGTTGCGCCTGTCAATATGCAATGCTTCTAGAATTTGGCGGAAAGTCTGGAACGGCTGTGTCCAGCACACAGCAGGGTAGGCAAAGGGAACCTAATGTTAAGACACTCTGCTCACATTTTTTACATAAGTATCATATATTGTAAAAGTATACAAAATATTTTAATGATCTAAACATATTTCTAACATAATGCCATTGCTTGTCTGAAATTCAACAAATTACCCAAAATTAGTAGAATAATTTGAAATTATAAAAGTATTTTCAAGTTATATATAACTCAATTATTTTTTATGCATTTTCATTTTCTACTTTGATATCATCGTAAAAGTATTTTATATTTTGGAAACTCCAGTGTGTTGTCGGTGTTTCTAAAAGTTTGTTCATTACTTATTTGCATGTTTTCATGTTAAAGTTTAAAATATTTTGCTTAACTTTTTGTACACACAGACCCATATTTCTGTATATTTTTTCCATGTTATTATTGTTTTATGTATGCGGTAAGTATCTCATTATTTTCGGCTTAACTCTTATCCTTCATATAGTAGGATCAGCATAGAAAAACCTAGTAAAGGTTCTATTGGTAAATCTTAACTGCATTTTGAGATATTGTATGTTGGCTAGTAACCTGTATAATATGAAATAATTAACACAAATGTATATAATTATAACCATTAAAGAAAGAGTAAGCATTAAATATAATAAGAATACAAAATATAAATACAAAATCCTTTTTTATTTATAACTTTGTTAAACATTATAAAAAATCAAATCAGTTTCATCAGCTGTAGCAGCGTAGGAAGAGGGAACCTAGTGTTAAGACAGTCCGTTCCCCACTTTCTACCAAATTCTGGAGGCATTGCGTGTTGAGTGGCAGGACTCAACGCCGCTTAAACATTATTATTTATATAAAATCATTAGGTACCCTTAAACATCTTGGTGAATTCCATTTTCTATCGAGAAATTCAATTTCAAGAACAAATGAGCTAAATCTTTCATACTACATATAATTTTGGAAACTGTTGACGTAGAAGAAACAATTGAAAACATTTTGGGGAATTGGAAGATTCTGTGCTTCGTGTGATCAATGGTTGTCGTTTTTCAGGTTTTCTGAACGTATTGGTTGATATCATCAATAAATAGGGCTATTGTTGGAAGTTCATGATAGATTGTGTATAGAATAATAGAAGCATTGTAACCATATGCGAAATAAATCGTTTTTTTGTATTATTCCGAGTTGCCTATTTGTATATCTTTCATGTACAGAATAGACTTCTCTATCCTTTTATTATATATAGAGATAGAGATTATATATTTTTGGATATGAGGCCGTCATGGCGCAGCGGCACAAGGGTGTGACTGTAACGCGACGGTTGTGGGTTCGATCCCCACTCGAGGAAGTGAAATATTTATTTACATTTAGATTTTCATTTCTTCGCTCTGGCGACGAGGCAAAGAGCGGCGTTGAGTTACGCCATTCAATACATAAAGCCTCCAGAATTCAACGGGAAGTAGGGAACGGAGACAAGGTTCCCCTAGGTTCTCTCTGCCTAACCTGCTGTGTGTGGGATACAGCGTGAAGCTTTAAAAAATATATATCTTTGTCTTTTAGCAGTAGATATAGTTAGTAATTATTTGGCACTTATTTGAAACATTCATTAAAAAATCCTATTACACTTGCTTGGAAGAAACATTTCAAGAAACTTTTTAATAATTTTTTTTGAACATAAGAGAAATTAAACCTTTTTGTCAACAAGGACTGTAATAAGAATTGCAATATTAAATAAAAAATAATTCGTTATCGCACAACCCACAGTAATTTGGCTAAACGAAATATCCATAAAGATTCCCACAAAAATTATTTGCTAAGGAAATTCAATTAACATGCAAATGTACATCTGAGGCTGATACCGGCACTTTACTCCTATGAGTTTTGGTCAGGGAATTCAATTTGCTTAAAAGCTGAAAGTGTTATTAATAAGCTTGTTTGTGGTATTTAATAAAATTACTTCGAAACATTAATAGTTATTATAATATTACAATAATAGCTTTT
>JAEBDU010011831.1:0-16691 GCA_016802625.1 Heliconius numata
ATATCATTTTAAAGGAATTGTAATGAAGTTTATAAAACCTGTGTTACCTTTAATATGATTCTAACCCATCAATCCTCTTAAACTATTTTATAAACATCAACTTATCGAACGTCCATACTTCAGTGGTCTTCATTCCGTCTCTACTCACTTTTCCCTCGACATTGAAAACCAACCGCACTAATGAAACGTCGATTGAAACAAGTAGCGAGGTCCAGGCGAGGCGAGTGAGGAGTGGGGAGTAGAGAGCGGGGAGCGGGGAGTGGGGAGCGAGGAGTGGCGCAGCTTGTAATCACACCGTAGCTCCAATAATTGTTGTTTCTATCCAGCTCCAATTGAAAGTTGGGCAGCCCCGAGCCCCGGCATTAGCATGCGTCATAGAGCCACTAGCCACTAGCCGGCGCTACTGAATGTTCATTCAATAGTTTTGCGGCTAAAAAGACGTATCAAATGGACTTCAAAATTCAACTCCGTCTGCAGTTTAGTTGAAATGTTATCTCTGCGACGATATTAGTATTGTTCTAGATATGAGAGGAACTACATCGCTATTTTTAAAAATTAAGTAGGCGGAAAGACTATTTATAAGCTATGATTCTGGTGTCTGCAATATAATCAAATGTGCAAATACGTCATTGTTGCAACAAATTACGATATAGACAAATTAGACATAGCATAAAATATTAGTATATTGAAGAGAAATCCATAAGTAGACCAGCAGGCCTACTTATGGATTTCTCCAGACCGTCATTATTTTTAGAAACTTTCAGGCTTCATAAAAGCTGAAGGTCTGGCTATTGGCTGTATAGTGATATAATAAAAGATATATTTATGTGAACGGAACTTACGAAAGAATATAAAATTAATTAAACGCACGAACAAAAGTTAAACAAAAAGAACTTTCTATCTTTTCTTGTAATGAGAGTGTAAAGAGATAACTACAATAAACAAACAATACACATACAACGTATTAAAATTTAATTTGAAAGCCATTAAAAAGCTAACAACTCCAAAATAACCGCTACTTCATTGAGAAGTATCCAATAACAACGACCGATCGACGAGTGAGCAAGTACAGTTGACGGGACACTCAATTACCGACGAGCCATCATCACGTCACGGTGCGGGACATGACGGCCAGTAACGGTAGCCTCGTATCCCCCAGTCCGCCCTAATCTGCCCCAATCGGCACCATTCAGCCCCCATCTGCCCCCATGGGCCTCATTCAAAACGACTGCAGTTTACACGTTTGGTACACAGCCTTCATAAGCCCTCAGGTCTATTATATTCATTCATTACATATATTTCAAATAACGTTCAATGTGCATTTTGCCGCAGTCATTACAATATTTATGACGCTACGTTGGACAGTCAGACAATCATATCATAAATCGGTTAATATTTTGAAAAAAAAAAGTTACGTTAGCTGATATCAGGACAGGCAAACAGAACTTACTGTTAAGATAGTATCTTCTTAACTGTTCATTTGTTTTAAAGATATTGCTAGTTAATTGGAGGAGTCCTGTATCATCATCAAAATTTTGCTTAAATAATTCTGGAAATTGAATCTACAACCATCATGAGTACAACTACGAAACTGGTCATGGTTTGTCATTGCGTAATGCTATACTAAATATTATTAAATTATATTTAAGTATCTAGGCGCGTGCCCTTCATTATCAGAATCAGCCATGTAGAAGTTACTAAAATTCGGAACAAAAGCGATTCGTCGCAAACGTGGTACGTTCGCCATTGACGTTGAACAACAAGTGGTGTCCAAAATGGCGGCGCTGACCGTCGACACGACGCTCCGCCAGACTGACAGCTGTCAAAATCTCGTTCCGACGTATTTCTCAAGAAATGGCGCTAGCGATGCGCCGTCAAGTACATTTTTGTAACTTTAATAAATACTGTGAAATGTTGTAAAATTAATCAAATATTTTGTATAGCCACACCGAAAACTTCAATATTCTAATCTGAAACATTCCTCTGGTAACAAGATAAAGCCCGTCACTCAACAGACAATATCTTAACCCTAGGCTCCTAGGACTCCTAGGTTCTGCCCTCTCTGCACTTATGATCTTTTTAATTTGTTCCAAACGGACTTGTTGTGTGAATGTGGCGGAATAATTACACTTAGTTGTTTCACATTTTTAATGAGCTTACAACTCTGAACTTATCTGTTCAAACTTTGTTAATTTGAGAAATTATGTCGTGTTTTTATCAACATTTTTAGTGATCTAAACAAATATTGAAGTTTTATATCGTTTATTACAATTTTAAATATACAATGTTAGACGTTTCTGTTGTGTTAGTTTAGTCTTGTTCATTTTTTATCTTCGTTCGAAGCACAAATAAAAGCCGGTCGGAATTCCGCCGCAATTTCTGAACCAATTTCAAATTGTACTTTAACGGGAGTTTGAAGTTGTAAGAGTTGACAAACTTAAGTTTACAATATTTGTAGTTCGTTTCAAACAAAATGAGTGTGTATGCCCATATGCGCTCATTTTGTTTGAAACTAACTACAAATATACAAATGTTGTAATGATGTTTATCTATGAAATATCTATCGTTATTAACTTTTCGAATTTTATTTTTCCTTTCGTGCCACATTTCATAACTGTAGATCCACGGGGCGTACACTATATGTTTCGATTAAATTATGAAATAAACAAATAAAGTGGCATACGCGTTGCTGTGGCAACGCCACCGCATATTATTATACTCTAGTAGGTACAAGTAATATTATGAAACAAGATTTTAATTAATCATCACTTTTAGTGTTGTAGGCACGAGGACGTCGAAGTCTGACTGAGGCTCCAGGCCGCCCGGGGAGGTGCACCGGGATAGATATTCCGCAATTTCCTTTTTTCTTTAAAATTGCGAAAAGCTATAACTAGAACTTGGATACGTTTAAGTTAATTATACTATTTAAATTTTATGTACTATAGCTTAGATATTTTTAAGGATAAAAAAGTATGTAGCTGTTTATTTTATCTTTTATAATGTTGTTTTTTTTGTAGGTTAAAACGTAGAGTTAGCGCAAGGATTTCAGGTACGACATCATAAATATATAAAAACAAATACGTAGCTCTTATATGTATTTAGCATGTCCTTCATAAAATAATAAAAATAATTAAAGAAATATTCTACAGATTTGAAGTAGTTAAAAATATAGAACGTGATGCAAGTACTCATTATAAAAGAGCATCATCATCGTATAGCCTAGCAGCGTCTAGCTGTGGGTACGCGGAGAGCCTTACGGGTCGTTTGTTACGGCCGTGGTTCTGATAGCCCGCAGTAACGGCGCCCCTCCAGGGCCACTTCTTGTACACAAGTATTCGAGATTAGTGCGACCGCTTCATACACACTCTCACTGCTCGTACTGCTCAAGTACCCGCTCATTTCGTTACTTTGTTACAATTCCGGAAAACTTACTAAGAAAAGATTTCTATAAAATTTCTCTGTAATAAAATGATTGTGAGTCTGAAGTGTAGATGTAATATCGTTATTTTAAATTCACTGACTTTTTATTATTACGTAAAAAACAGTCGAGTTGTATTCCCGAAGCGATAGTCCTTTGCGAAGTCCACTGCGAGCGCCCTGGAGCGACGCCAGGGACCGGCAGCGCTGGTCTATGACTGCTTCTTTATAATCGTCAAGTATGTAGATCATATTAACCATCGAGTATGGAAATTGAGATCAACGTGGTTATTATTTTTTATTTTGCTTAAAGTCGATTTTATTAAAATTAAATAATGAGACAAGTCGTGGCGCAGGGGTACACATTGTGATTGTAAAATCGACTGGTTGAGGGTTCGATCCCCACTCGAAGAGATGACATGTTTATTAAAATTTATATTTTAATTTCTTCACTCTGGTGTCGAGGCTAAGCGCGGTGTTGAATTACGCCACTCAACAGGAACTTCGCTATTAGTGAGTAAAGCCTACAACGTAAATATTGGGCCGCGGCATAGATCATTTACAGCTGTAATCACTCTAAACACTAATCCTAATGAAGCGCGACAGTCGCCGGTACTACATGTTCCCATAATTAATAGCGTGGCGGATACCAGCATTTTGAGCTTTATATTCATTTTTAAACTATCATATACGAAAAATGTCAAAAAACAAAAACAACAAGGTTATTCCATATTCATAATGAAGCAGTTAGTATAAGCCAGACGGATAAAGAATTAAGAATTACAGACGACAGACTGGACTGGGCTGGTGGAGTGGAGTGGAGTGGAGTGGAGTCGCTCACGTCGTCCGACGACAGCGCTCCGGCTTTGTGCATTGTTCGCGAAGCCGTTTGTTTCGCTTTGTAGCGGCGCTGGCTGGTCGCAGGACGACCTCGTTTGCATTTAATAGCCAGGATTAGCCAGGAAGAGCTCGGATCTCCAAAAAATATTATCTGGATTTTACTCTGTTCACATGCGATTTACGAATGTATTATACAATCACCTGTGCTGATATACGAGTACACCCCGAGTTTAGAATGAAATTGTGAAAATAAGTTGTTATAATACGTACCTACTGCATATATCAAAAAATTAAGTCATTTATAAGTAATACTTCTCTCTATTTAAATACATTTTATAACATAAGGTTGATAAAACAATATTATTATAAAAAGCAGCTTCATGCCGCATCCCGCATAGTGCTAGGTAGCGGGGACCTTGGCGGAACTCAACGCCGCAGGTTAAGCGTGAGGAGGAGTGAGGATCGATACGCAACCCTCTGCGACATGACGCTATAAATTTCTTATTATAATTTAAGTATTACATCTGTCCTAGTATTTCTTAGAACAATGACAACATATTTCTAAAAACACAAGTATACCAGTAATGGCATGGTCCCGCAAAACGGTACTCATTTTAGTTTATAAGCTCGAAGCTCAATTGTATTTCCACTGGAGGTAATATATTTCATTAACGTGGTTCTAATTATGACCTAGTTTTATTTAAATATACCAACGTGTTGGGATTTTAACAGTATTTAAGGAGATAAATGAAATTACGTTGCACTCAGGACACTCGTTACAAAGAGACGCTTTATTATATTGAAAGCAGGTATCTTGACCAAATATTCGCAGGGTGGGTAGTGTAGGCGCTTTGCGTGAACACGTGTCATGATTAAACTTCGACTTGCTCAATATTCCAAAGAAAACATTTTATTATTTTACTAATATTTCAAATGAAAATATTTATAAGAGTTGTGTTGTGATATATATTTTTTAATTTCAATTAAAATATGTACGGTATTAAAGTAATCTTTATATGTGAATAATCAAATTAAATGTTTGACTATCCATACCTATATTATAAATTCGAAAGTAACTCTGTCTGTCTGTCTGTCTGTCTGTCTTTTACGCAATCGGGGCCAAACCGCTAATTTAATTGTGATAAAATACTCATATAGAGATACTTGAGGGTACCGGGATGAACATAGGATACTTTTTTTTCTCATATTTGTAATATTTTCGTTATATACCAATATATTAAAATAATTAATTTGACATGCAATTTATTCCGCCATGTTAATAACAATCGTCGCTACGCGTTGCTAAGCAACGGCTTGCAAAGTTTGTTGTTTTAAGAAAACGTCACCCAAAGTGAGTTTGCTTAATGCATACATGGCG
Source organism: Heliconius numata (assembly GCA_016802625.1). NCBI lineage: Eukaryota > Metazoa > Arthropoda > Insecta > Lepidoptera > Nymphalidae > Heliconius > Heliconius numata. The sequence goes on from JAEBDU010011831.1 coordinate 5,636, forward strand.
CGCGCCGATATAGATTTGTATACATTAACCAAAATTAGATGATTTCTATAATTTGATATTCATCCTTATGAAAATAAATATAAGAGTCACTTTTAGCATTTCATCTTGATGGAAATTATAGTTTACTGTATAACATTCTAATAAATAATTAAGGAGATGTCACTGATTCCAAATGGCCTAGCCTACGAGTGGTATAGTGTGACCGACGCGAACGGGCAGATGACTTTGATGATTTTGTAAATTTTTATATATTTTCGAATTACTATTATTTTTTATGTAATTATTTGCTGCTTATAATTAATTTATCTCAGTTCGTTCAGTTGTCTATACCGATGTTATACACTTAAAATATCGTAATTTTAATCATTTGGGATTTTATTAAAATTTTAATTTCATTATTAATTTTAATTATTTTTATTATTTTATTTATTTATTTTATTGTTCGCAAAAATTTATAATTATTTAATATAGAAAAATGTTTAGTACGCGCGCACGGTAAGCTTTAGGTACTTTTTCTAATATTAAGCATTTCCTTTAGTTACTTTTACTTCTTTTGTTTGTTCATTTCGGTTACTCAGATAGTTTTTATAATAATAAATCTCCACTTATTATTATTTTTTAACTTATTTTAATTATTTAGGCTTATATTTTCGCGGGCGTAGCCGCGTCCGGGCCCACTAGTTTAAATATAAAAAACACTGAACATTCCTTTCAATAGCGACTCTGCCAAATTTTTTTTCTATGCGTGTGATATCTTTAGTTGCAGAATGTTAACCATTTACAAATACCATTAAATATGTATACAAAGACAATATTAAAAAATAAGTTAACTTTAAAGTTATAGATGTATTTAATATAATATTTTTGTATTAGTTTTGTGATAACAACGGTCCGTCCACTTGAACCGCATTAACCAACGCTACGTTTAATTAAAAAGTTTTTGGGAGCGTAAAAATTAGAATACATTTTCTGTTGTCGCGGTAACATGTATGTATGTATGTGTATGTATGGCAGTCCGCCAACACGCCCGCACCGGCACCGGCGCGCCACCTAGTGGCAGTCAGGGAACATGGTCATTGGCAAGTTCACTAGATCACTCTACGTAAATTACATTTTTATGGTATTATAAAGTTTTAGTTTTGGTTTTGTAAAAAATATGAATTATTGTTTTTAAATAGTTTCACGTAGGGTGGGAATCCAGTTTTAAAACCCTCCGTTTGCGTCGTCTAGAGAGAGAGTGACCACTCACTCTACCACCTAAATTATAGATAATGAACTTACGGCCTTGGCATGTTTGTCATCATTCGAGTAATTTTTTAGTAAATAAGGCCTTTCGCGAGATAAATTATCACAGTCTTAATCGTGATTTCCTACCCTTGTAGAAACATCAATTAACTATGCACGTACACACATACGACCTAAATATATCTGTATCGCAGCCAACATTTATTATAACAGAAGAAAATTACCCTAAAAGCTGTTCAGCTTAATAAGTATTTACTGTTAATCTAGAAAGACAAAAACATTGAACATTTTATGAATAAGAGAAGAGTGAAGCGCGGCGTTGAGTTCCACCCCTCAACACGCCTCCAGAATTCAGAATGCGGAAAGTGGGAGATGGAGAGTCTTAACTCTATTATAGATAAAATCTATGAACTATGTCCGTATACTCGTTGTATGAAAAAGGACATCCATCAAAGTTACAAGTCAGCAGGGCTCCGCTACGCTGCGGGTCGCGACTCACAAGTTACAGGACGATTTAACGAAATTGATAGCACTCCTTCGAGATTACTTACCCCGGTCGTCCCCCGGTACCCGCTACCGGGGGTACCCCCGCTACCACGCTACGGGAGAGCTGCAGGGATCACACACCTACTGCCAACCAATACATCATTTTATTTCTGACATTTATTTAAACTTATTATTACATTTATATGTATACGACGATACATACACGATAGTATTTGAGATAAAAAAAGGTTACCTTTACCAATTTTTTTTGTTAGATGCACATCTTTACATATAATATAATTAAATAATATAGTTGTTGTGTTTATTCAACTAAGGTATCTACTATGTTATAAATACGATGCGTGAGAGATGCTCTTATCTACGCGGGAACGGGAAGTGTTAATCTATTTGTTTACAAACTTACTACTATAAAAATACGTAATTTTCACAAATATTAATTCAAATTATTCAGCAACAGTCAACAATGAGAAGTAAGCAAAGTTCTCATACCGGTCTTACTCATAAAGTTCCACACTCGCTAACATATCTGAGGTAAGTAAAGTAAACTTGTATAATATTTTGGTCGAACGCTCCATTTTGTAAGTTGAAATGACTTGCACATTGTCAGCGAGAGACAGACCGCACCTCCAAGTACCGCGCGCTTATACCTCTGAAGAATGCCGGTGTTACTAACTTTCTGCATACTTTCTGCGTACTAGCGACGCGCCCTGGCTGCGTCTGTAGTAGAGATGACGTAAGGGCAACTTGTTGTGGATTCGATCCCCACTCGAGGGAATGGAATATTTATTTAAATTTATATTTCCATTTCTTCGCTTTGGTGTCGAAGTAATGCGCGGCGTTGAGTTCCGCCACTCAATATACAATGCCTCCAAAATATGCCTACTCTGCTGTGTGCCGGATACAGCGTGAAGTTGCAGTACGATTCATAACGATTTAATAAGCGACATGTATCTCTTATGTAGACGGTCTATTGCCGCTGATGTTTTTTATTTTCCCAGTTGTAAATGTAAAATTATATTATTAGTTTTGGTTTAAATAGCACATGTGCGTACAACATAGCACTTCAATGTCCAATTCTATGCCTGACATAGTTTTTAGAGCGATGAATACCAATAAAATGCAATTTATTTAAAATAAACGTTTATTTCGAATACACAAACACTATTACTCACGTTGGGCTTATACAGACCTACATATGGATATATACGATTTTAGTTTATTTTTTGTTATATACTATACAATACTGTATATATTTCGTTATATACTATATAATATAGAATTTTTATAATATTAATGAACTCAGAGAACAGTCGTATTACTCAATATGAACTAGAAGAACAACTTTATATGTCAAATGTTAGTACAATATTAGAATATTACTTTTTATAATTACAAACTATCAACTATGGGTAGCGTTAGATTACTAAACCTAGCGTCAGTGCTCCTCCTGGTCCTCCTGGTCCTCCTGGTCCTCATGTGCTCCCCTGAACAGTACTACAAGCGCCTTGTGTGAAATTATTGCGCGTTGTTATTTATAGTGTTGTAGTGTATTCTGTATTTAATCCCATACTCGGAAAAAAAGTAAAGGACATTTAAATAATTATTTATTTAAAGCATTTATGTGAAGAAACAAAAAAAAGTTTTTCAATCAGCGAACCAATTAATACGTCTATTATTAGTTATATACCGATCATCGATCATACTTTTGCTACTAACTAAAGTAGAGAACTCGGCGACAAGCACCTTGATCTAAGTACGGTAACACGTGAGACTTGTGAACAAAAATAAATAAACTTCTGACAAATCAATAGAAATTGCTATAACGCCACGTTCATTAGCTATTCCTCCGCCGTTTACACACAAATGAATCAGTAATCACTGGCAGCGTACGTGCAGTATTGTTGATTGAGATCGCGAAGCACACGGAGTGGGGGGAGTGGGGGAGAGCGCACTCTATTAGGTGCAGCTTCCTGAATCGGAAATAGTTAAGAAGTACACGACGGAAGATAAAGAAGGTGGCCTGCTGCTGAACACTAGATAATATAACTAACACGTGATCAGCGTTCTTCTTTTAAGCATCTCCCCCTAAATTGTTAAGTAATAATAAGCTTTTTTCCTCCCCTTTAAGAGAGAGAGTGTTGCACTAAGTCACTTCACTAGAACGCCCCCGTTCAGTTTCCCGTAAGCTGGACTGTACCATCAGCATGTAATATATACATAGAATGAAACAATGAAAACAAATAAAAACAATTATACGAGTATTATGCTCCCACCAGGTGTGTCACAATATTATTTTATTTTTCTTCAGAATTTTGCTGTAAAGAATAAAATAATTGCCATTTCTATATACATATAATAGAAATCATAATTCCAAGAACTTCTCCAATACTAGCTGAAGCTCAATCATCTAAGACATCTACAGGATCCCGGGACGACTTTACGCCCACATGCTCTTGTTAGTTTTTCCTTTAATTCTTATGGTGGTTAGCTACTTCCGGCTTGTATTTCTTCCTGTATTTATACCTTACTTGAAGCTTGTTCCTGCAAAGCAGAATTATCAAAGGGAACCTAATGGAAAGCCGTTCCGTTCAAATTAATTGGCGGAACTCAAGGCCGCGCTTTGTGTACCAGAACGACAAAATAAAAACAATTTAAATACAATCATTCCCCCGAATGAGAGTCGAATCCACAACCATCGCGTTCAGACTGTATCCCAATGGGCCACGACGGTCTTAATATCAGGTAATAAAATTAAACTACTGGTAATAACAAATATAAAATAAAAAAGGAAGTCGTAAAAAATAATTAGATTTTAATAAAAATAAGATCCTCATAATAAATTAAAATTCACAAATTGGGAAGTCTTAGATGACATTTGATAAGTGGCTGTGTTGAGATCTCCTGCGGTAAGTCGATGTTAAATAAGCTTCAAGTTTCCGTAATGATAGAAGGCTGAATAAAAACAGAAGCCTTAAAAATGGTAAAGATTTTATTAAATAGGATCGATTTCTGATTCGCTGTGCAGACTTTCGCGGCACCCGAGGCCCCCTGGCCCCCTGGCTCCCCTGGCCCGGCTCTTCGTCGTCACAGTTCACACAGCGTCCACAGTTCTTCACTTCCTGTGAATCATAATCATATCATTTACGCACAGAATTATCTGTAAATATTTTGCCTATTAGTTATCTTCTTATTCTATTGTAACGTTATCTGGGTAAAGTAATTCTGTCAGAAAAACTAATGCAGCAGTTTACTACCTACTTAGTAAATTAAGATATTAAATAAATATAAGATTTTCATAACAGACCGACAATTCATCTATGTGACGGTGTAAAACTCTTTTGTTTATTTTTCTTGCAGTAAAATTGTTAAGTACAATAGTTTCCGTTTCACGTACGATTGTTTCCTACTATCTACTAGCTGTATAATATTCGTCGAACACTACGTCCTCATACATACGTATAATTTTCATAAGAATTTCGACAAATTGACATAATGACAGTGAGCGTTCCTAGAGAACCGCGGCGTGTAAGAGTATAACATAAAACCTTACACAGCCTAGGAAATTAGATTTAGGAATTGGAAACAACAGACATTTATACACAAAAGGCGCTCTCCAGCTATCCTCCATGGTAACAGACACCACCGGCCCTGCAGCTCGTCCCTACCTATACAATACCCCATAAATATTTATGCCGCTATCAGCCCCAAATGGAAGCCGATCTGACTCTGTGCCACGCGGCGCTGAGTCCTGAACGCGCAAGGACATCTAATAACCAATAATTTATCGAACTTTACTGTGGAACGAGCCATTACAAAAATGTATAAAGGCGAACAATAATCCTCAGACAGTAACGTTGCATTGGAGCGGAGACGCGGCAATAATATAAAAGGCATAATGAAAACACCAGCTGCTTCTTGTAGCGACAAAGAAAAACCAATAGAACATTATGGAATCGGCTGAAGAGAACTTGCTCTATATCAATAACACTTTACTTCAGATTTCAAGTTATAACTCGCTTTAATAGCATCATTATATTGTGCATAACTCGACCGATTGTTTGCAGAGAGAGCGTTAGTCTACAGAAAGACCGGCAGCTTTGCTCACCTTGTTTATTTCTTTCTCTTTCTGTATTTCTCGTTCTGTATCTATAAGGATATCTAAATAGAAATATCTTTATTGGCTTCCAATTGTTAAAAGCGACATAACCCAACGAGACAGCCGTCCGCACCCCGGCGCTCAAATAATATTTCACTTCTCGAAGTCTCAACAAACAAAGCCATAATGAACAAAATCTCAAAGCAAAGTGCTCTTCAAGAAATCCTAATGAAATTCCAATGGATCATTTTTATTCCGTATAAAACATTCATAGCTGGTTGTAATGAGGCCGAATTAAAACGAGAAGGGTTGTTTTGAGGAGAGAAAAAGGCAATTACCGTAATGGCGGAGACGGTAAGTGTCCGCGCACAATTGACAATTATGCAAATTATAACCAAAACCCCTGAACAGAGACGCCCTCAAGGATGATACACACTTTGACAACATTGACACGCGAGAATAAATCAATGCTTCGAGGCCTTACTTCATACTCACTACGATTTATTTTAGTTCATAAAGTTAGGAATATAATAAGTTATTTTTGACTATTTTTTTATACTCCATTAACTGAAGTAGTAGATATAAAATGGGTATTTCGTGTTAGTTTTAAGTTTACAAAAAGTTGAAGAACATTTAAATTAATACATTTAAGAATAAAAATGCTAACACAGTCATTTACATAAAAGAATTCATTGAATTAAGACATTTCTTTCGAAATTTAAAACTTTTAACCTCCAATTACAATTTTATATATACATTTTGCACAAAAAAGCTCTACAAAGTTTTCGAATAGAACTCTTCAGATGTAATGAAGTATTTAATATTTAGAGTATGTTTTGTAACGCCATATTTTGAAACCTGCATTGTACCATCGCGTCACTAACAGATATGAAGTAATTGTCGATGAGTTTGCGCCTTTGCAGGAACAGAACAGCGGAGATCGTGTTTCAGATTTAAGCAACAGTTATAATAACCTGCCACCTGCCGCTGCCGGCGGCGTGGCCTCTATTACGAGGCACTAGAGCTCTATTTCCCGCGTCCTCCGTTCATTATGAATGGCCAGAATTATCTCGAGTGGGATGTCATCTCAGAAGTTAGGTTTAATTAAAGTTGGCACTCGGAGGCGGTCGGTTAAGACGATTCCTAGTTCTGAATTGCAGTTCGTTAACTATTTGCATTTTATGTTTTACTTTATTGTGAGGTTCCCGATCGACGGTACCTACTCGTCGGGCGGGCTCGTCTCATTAGGCTGCTGGCGGGGACCATGTGACCAGTTAAGTGGTTGATAGTAACGCTGAAAATTATAAAAACAAATAAAATTTCTAAAATTATAAATATATTGGAAAAATATCAATGGTATGAAGTAGATAATTTAGAAAATGTAGGAATAACTCCTGTTATTGAAGCAGCAGCAGGTGTATCGCTGCGACGTGCTCAGGCCCTCATGGCTCTCTCGTCGGGGGAACTCAGCTAATAGCATAATTGAATCTATCCAGTCGCAGTCGTGTCGTGGTCGTGTCGCTGTCGTGTCCCCGCCTCCCCACCGCCCGCCTGCCCGCTACACTATGTAAGAAGATATCATTTATATTTACTTTTGACTACTATTGGAGTCAAATTGTAAATAGCTTTGAATGTTATTTGAAGTTGACCTTTTAGAAACTAAACAGTAAGGAACTTATCAAAACTGATATTGAAGCTTTCTATTAGCAATATATATTTTAAATGCTAAAATTAAAAAATGGCTATATCTATATTACATAATATTATGTACTAGTCTCTTTTCTTTCGACAAGTACAAATTGTAAACTGGGTCTTAGTACTGAGCACACAGTGCTTCTATTTACACTATAAAGCTAAAGGTTTGTTTTGGTTGTGTGAACGCGCTAATCACAGCGACTGCTACGTTATTATCTATTTATCGAGAAAGGTATTACATCGTTTTTCATGTGTCATGTGCGGCCGGCGCGGACATCGGGGACGAAACCGCAGACAAAAGCTAGTTATATATAAAAAGAGAGAACATTAAGCATGGAATGACCAATTAGTAAGTCATTTGACGTACTTTATATTTCCATGTAAGGCGTCATTGAATATACACACAAACAAATAATATACATCCGGCTACTCCGGCCCAGCTGTGTGTATATGTGAGAGGAAGTAGGTAGTAGGTAAATGACGGGATATAATATGAAAACAAAATTTATTATGTGAAAGGCATATAAGCAGGGTCGCCATAAAACACGGCGGCGCGTCGGGTCGCGGGCCACGTAGGGGAAGGGACGACGGGCGCGCGGGGTTGGGGGGGGGACTGCAATTATATGTAAATCCAGAGAACATTAGCGCGCTGTTAGCCGGATATCCATAGTCTTATTTATATACCAAAAAAAAAGTAAAATTGTGAAATCTGACGATATTAGGAGGATCGTTTAAGATAGCAAATCAGACTTCAATCATGATAAAAGAATTAAAAAATTCAAACAGCGTCACGTTTTTTCATATAATGTAGCAGGATGGACAGAGGGAACCTACTGTTAAGATACTCCATTCTCCGCTTCCCACCAAAATTCGAGACATGGCATGCAAAGTAATGAAGCTTGACACCCTCCTCTCACAATCATCGCGGTTACAATCGACCACTAAATTTCTTATAATAAACAAATGTTGTACAATGGAAATATACACTCGACGAATAATATGAGTTTAAACAGCGTCCCCCCCGCCGCGCCCCGCCGCGCCCCGCTCCGCCACTAACGCGATAGTTAACACAACCTGACATTGTATGAGAAATAATACTAATTGAATGCTTCATTTTGATCACCGTCACGTTAAACCCTCCGTTGATGTCTCGACGTGACGCGCACCCGAGTGACAAGTGTTCCCGTTGTAGGTTCCCTGTGCAGGTGCCCCGCGACGAGAAGTCGCTGTGGCTTTTGTCGTGAAACTGGCGGGTGTACCAACTTGGGGGAAACAGATATTGCTTGTTTTAATATTTTACATATTTTAGAGCTACAATTTATAGATTTTTTTCAGCTTCACGCTGTACTCCTCATGGAGCAAGGCACACCGACCGAGCCTAGTATTAATGTTAAGAAGTATCTGCTGAACTCTGGAGGCAATGCATGTTCAGCGGTGGAAATTAACACCGCACTTTGATTACCTCCATACCATATCAAAGATTTATATCTTAATATAAAATATTTCATATCCTCGAGTGGATACCGAACCCACGCCCGCCGCGTTTATTGTCAGACGCTTACTGCGCCATGACAAATGTCGTTTATGATCAATTAAAAGAAATTGTTTATTTAAGCATTTCTTGCCATGTAAGCCCGACGGACGATCGAACCCACACCTGTAGCCTTCGTCCCACTGCGCCACGATCGCGTTAAGTCTATATACAGGTGATAAAAGGAAATGTAGTTCCAAGAGCAGCGCCGCGCCGCGCGTCGGTGGAGACCGGGCGCTTGTAAATTAGCAGGATCGAGCTGATAGCGGCAATCGCCGGCTTACAGCGGCGGGATTTTTACTTCCCCATTGGAATTGCGTCCTCGGGTTCCTTTACACTTCGTTTTATAGAACTATAAATGTGTAAAAGTCAATTTTTTACTGCTGTACTCCACTGAACTTAACTGTTGATAAATAAAATACGAAGGCAATGAACGGATTGTCGTTCATCTTACTTTTTTATATTAATTTATGATTAATAGTAAGTCAATACATTTTATAATATATGTGCATTGTGCATGTTGCACTTAAATATGAAATATTGCATAATTTGTTTCTCACACTAATGTTGTTTACGAACAATGTCAAAATGTGTCACAAAAACAGAAAATCCCTGATGATGACAGACCCTCAGTACATATCTATGTTTTGTGTGTGTTGTGTGACGGAACCCGCAAGAGTTCCTTCACATTCAACCTCAGAAGTGGCAAATGACGCGGATATTCCATGCATACGAATTACGCGAACAGGTAATGAGTCGAACCCCACTCCCCCGCCCCCGCTCGCCCGACTTTTCGAATCTAGACAGATTTGTTCGCAAAAAATGGGAAAATTCTCATTGAGCGCTTGATCTCACCAAATTACAATGTATATCTTAGAGTAGTATGTTCAATTAAGATTTGGAAAATAAAAATTGAGAATTTATTTTATCGCTTTTGGTTCGATATCAACAATTACAACAATTACTGAATGTGATTAAAAATAACAACAACATTAACATTTAACATAGTAATAAAAACTGTGATAAAATATAAATCTTAGACAAGCGTTCTATTATATGCACATACATAATAATTATAACAAATACGTTCTGTACAACTCAAGCTTCTTGGATAAAACAAATAAAACATATTCTTTATTGGAGTCCAAGAAAAATTCGATCATATATCAGCTTTTCGTGATAAGCTTCAATGGCTAACAGTCCGGCATCGTCGATATCTCCACGTCCTATGTACACTTTATTCTATCCTTTTCCATCCCAACACTCCCCGTTACCTTAAAGAACGCTTCACTTTCCGTAGTACCGATTCCACGCTTCAACTCAATCTTCGCTCCAAAAGTGACAATAAATTAAAGATACCTTCCTTCAACACGGTAGGTTATAAGGAATCTTTTACTGTTAAAAGTGTTATCTTGTGGAATGATCTTCCACGATATATCCGACATTCAGAATCAATTAGTATATTTAAAAAATCCCTTAAGCGTTATTATTTGGCACAACAAAAAACTTTATAGTGTATGTATATACGTGTGTATTTATTATCTATGTGTATATATATAAATATATATATACAGGGTGTCCCAAGAGTCAACAATAAAACGAAACCAGGTGATAGACCAAGTCGTGACAGTTATGAGAAAAATACAAAAAAAAATCTTTGTCATGTATTTTTCATATTATATTGATTTTAAAAAATATCGGAAAAACCGACACCCTGTGATGATTTTTCAAGTCCTAAGACTACAAATATTACTCTTTCTTCATTTTTTTTTCTGTTATGTAATCATGAGTAACCCTTCTGTGAATTACAGTTTAAGATTTAAACATACCTGCATCAGTTTTCAATAAAATGTGGTGTTTTTGCCAAACATTAAATTCAAAATATTTACTACGCCCAACTTTAACCGACTGTACTATAAAAAAAATGTACTACACTGTTTTTGCAAGTAACTTTAAAAGTTGGCGCATTTAATTTGGATTCC
>JAEBDU010011833.1:0-16291 GCA_016802625.1 Heliconius numata
CACGCCCGGCCGTCCGCCCCGTGCCCCCGTCACCGCCGCTGCCGCCGCTTCCGACCGCGACGCCGTCACCGTGCGCGGCCAGGAGGAGCTGCCGGCGGAGCGCGTGCTGGCGGCGGGGGCGGGCGGGGTGCGCGAGGGCGTTGGGGCGCGCTGGAGCGCGGGAGCGCGCGCGTACGTGACGCTGCCGCGGCGGCGCGGCGTGGCGGCCGAGCTATTCCGCGACGCGCCGCTGCCGCCGCGCCGCACTACGCCCGACGGCACCGACGTGTACTACTGGTGCGACGTGCCGCGCCGGACCCCGCGCGGTATGGTGAGGGCGGTGGGGGAGGGGGCGCGGTAGTGCCTGCTGGTGGTGCTCACGGTACACGTCTGTCCCTAGAGCTCGACGACGGTGCGTACAACCCGCTGTGGGCGATGCGCGGGTTCACGCAGACCTTCCACCTGTGGAAGGAGGGGAGGCGCGCGCAGTCCGCGCCCCTCAACGCCTTCCTCACCTACGTCACGCTGCCCTGGTGGAGCATCGCCAAAGGTATGCTGATAACAACAAACACGCGCTGGTAACCTAGTGTTGAGACACTACGTTCCACAATGCGCCCATTATTTTTTTTATTAAAGTGTCTATTTAGAATTAGAATCGAATTGACACACTTTTCAAAAATAAATTTTATATCTCATTCTAGAAATATTAAAATAGTTTCTGATCAATATGTGAAGTAAAAGTATTTGGCCGCAAACATGATGATTGTGGATCATCATTCCCTCACTAAGAATGATTTATATTCATTTTTTCGATCTGGTAACAAGACAAACCGCGGCTTTGAGGTTCGCGACTCAAAATACGATGCCTCGATTTTGGACGGTGCATGGAAAAGAGAGTGTTTTAACAATAAGTTTCCCTTGCCAATCGGCTAAATAAGGAATACAATTTAAAAAAAAAAATTGAAAATAATGTTTCCAAATATTTCAAGATATCCTGGACCACCGTGAGGAACCTATCCTGACTTTCTGAGAAGATGTCTTGGAATTGAAGTTACTTTTAAACGTCATATTCTACAACAAATGTTTATTTTTAATACATTGATCTTAAAAGTGTATTTTCTAAGATCTCACATCCAAATAAAAGAATATATTATTGTGAAATAGTAATTTTAAGTTACAATTTAAGTTATGTTTGATTTATTTAATATTTGCAACTAGTCAATATAATAATTCTTTATGTTTATTAATTATATGTTAAATATATAAAATTATTATTTAACAGTTAAGTCTAACAGGTACATGCTGTAATATTATTAAGCTCAAGAGTTTGTTTGTTGAAAATACAAATAATATAACTTGGTAAGTCATGAATACTTTTTTATAATAAACTTTTTTTAAGCATTTATTTTCAGGTTCACTCTGTATCCCGAATATAGGCGAGAGTAGACAGAGGAAACCTAGTGTTAGGACACTCCGTTTCTCAATATCCTCCGAATTTTCGAGGCGTTGCGCGTTGAGTGGTGGTACTCAAACCCGCGCTTTGCCTTGTTACCAGAACGCAGAATAGAAAATATGAATATATAATAATTCATGTCCCCGGGTGGGGATCGAACCCGTAACCCTCACGATTATACTCTCACATACTCACTACTATCACATTTGAGTTTAAAATCGACTGAGTATTAATAATACATAGCATTTTTGAATATAAACAGAGTTATCCGCAATTTTGTTTGCGTGAACTATAAAATGTAGCTAATTTTTTGGTTCCCGTAGGAGTTTCTGGAAGTTCTTTTAATGTCCCCCTACCCTCAAGATACCATGGCATTTCAGCGTTCTACTAGCCGTAGTATCAGTTATAAATTTAATAATAAATTTAATAATTTTTAGTTTAGAGCGTGAATTCTAATAAACCATGAAAAACGTGTTCAATGAAATATTTTTAAGTTTTTTCCATACAAACTTTCAACCCCTATTTCAACCCCTTCAGGGTTAAAACTTTTCAAAATCCGATTTCGATCCGACTTTATGAATGTCTTCACATCATGAATTTTTCATTTATTTAAATAAATATTTCATCTCCTCGAATAGGGATCGAACTCACAACCAGTCGCTTTTACAGTCACATTCTGACTCCATGTACCACTTCGCCACGACTGGCCTTATATTGAATATAATTATATTATAGATTGTTGACATTATAAACAGAACAGAAAAAGTAATAATGAACTGATATTAAGTGTATTTCCATGTAATTGATACGTGTGGGTAAAATCCTTTATTCACATTCGATGCAGTGTGAGCTTGCAAGCTGGTTTCATAAAATACTTTAATTATTACTTTTCTATAGTTATGTATGTAGCCATGTATATTTTCTCATAAATATGTATAATCTGTAGACTCATAATATCCACAACCGCTGTATGTAAGTTACTTTAGGTGTCTAACAAATTACGTTTTCATTTTAGCATTTAAAGTAGTAAATATACACATGTGATATGTGTAAAAAAATATAAAAACTTTAGAAAAAACCCCGTCAGTTCTTGGCAGAACTTAACAAAAGTATTTTTTAATTTGAATAATGTTATTTTTACCTATACATAGTACACATTATGTACATATATTATGTTAAATGTGTTTCTTAATATCTTGTTTCAGTAAGGTCGATTTTATTTTGGTAAGTTTTAATACAGTTACGAGAAGATACAAGTAAACAAGTTGTAAACAAATGGAAAATATACTAATTATATATATATAAAAGTAATGGTCAAAAGTTTTTAAGATTATTATCTAAGTATGTACTTGTTAATCGTTCTGGATGAGGCATATTGGTCTGGTTATTACAAAGTATATAGTATTTGAACCAACGATTATAATAGTAATAACATAAATATATTAATAATGTTGTTTAAAACGTATTTTGTAATAATCTTTTAATTATTTAAAATAATTTATTTTTTTATTAATTCAATATTGTGTAATCTTGTATAAAATGATGATGATATGATTTTTTCTTTACTATATTCAATAAATAGGCCTATTTATATTTTTATAATTTATTTAGTCCTTTATATAAGCTAAAATAGATGTCATATTGCTTTTAGTGTTCTATTGTATTGTACGTGCTATAAACTGTCCATCGACCGTCGACCGACCGTTGCACGCGACGGCTGTGGATTCTGTTTCCACTCTGAGGAACCACCACATAACAGTATTGTGTGACTAAAGTGTTTATTTTTTTATCGAATCGAACATAATATATTTTACAAATGAAATGGTTACATACAATGAGTGAGGCGTGTTTGTGCGTGTACTGTTAGTGTCTAAGAAGCATATTCTAGTCTGAAGTATGCATTTATTTATATGACATTTTTATCATTTGATCAATAAAATAATACTGGAATTAGTCCTGTGTTTTATTTTGTTATTGTTGCTTTTAATTATTGCTACTACATATTCAAATTATTACATATTCTACACATGATGGCAGCCAAGCGGGCAGTAGGCGGGCGCAAGGAGAGCGGTATGCGCACGCGTCAGTAGGGTATCCGAGTCTTATTATTTGTTTATATTAAATAAATGGTTTAATATAAGTATATAAATAATTAAGACAAGTAGATAAATAACGGATGAAAGGAAATACGAGTAAATTGGAATGTATAGATAAATAAAAATATACATGTTGTATTTGGTGTACGGGCAATGTAATAAGCTATATTAACTAGTGGCCGGGGGGTGCGCGTGGGCGCCGCGCGCGTGGAGCCCGAGCCCGGAAGCGGGCACTTGCCGGGCGCGCTGTCTGCGCCTCATTACCGGAGCCGCGCCGCCGAGGTGAGTGCTCACTCTCGCCTCTTTACTAATACATTATTATAATTTGCTCACTAATTACTAATTAGTCAAACTATCTGATTTACATAAATGAGGTTTTAATGACTGTGTATTACTCCTTATATTGGTTCAAGAAATCACTATTTACGTAATATAAGCTTTTATAAAAATATTATACACGTTTATACACAATATTATACATTATATGTCGTTCTATTTAAGTAGAATTGGATATTTTTATACAGTTATAAATGAAAATAAAGTGACTTAATCAAATATTATAAATGCAACGTATATGTAGCGTCATGTCACTCGCGGCGTGACAGCCTGCCACAGGCGGCCACGGCCTGTCCTACTTGCTTCACATGCCACATGCCACATGTCACCCGACTCCATTACCTAATGCTGCCTGACCTGTGCCCTGACGTCACTCTTACATACGATCAACCATTTGGGTGGGCCCTGTAATATATACTCGTATAAAATAAAGCTGTGACCTTAAATAGCACCTAATAGGTGTTTTGAATGCATTAATATAAATTCGTTTTATTTGTCTGTTTTAGTATAACAAAACGCGACATTTGGTGCCAATAATTAACATGCTTATTACAGGTTTATTTGGTTCCTGTACAGGGAAAATGATTATTTTCATTTCATCGTCAAAAGAGCGCGGCGTTGAGATCCGCCGCCGCTGTAAACTAGGAGGGTAGTAACTTTACCTACTCTGCTATGTGCGTACTTTATAGAAAACGCTATTATTATACGCCTACATTACATGTTAGATATTTCACGTAATTTCTTTGGTCTCATTTTGGTTACTACAAAGAAATTCCGCAATAAGATAAATAAGTAGTCCGAGTGCTTGTGCAGACTGTGGGGCCGCGTGACATCTGACCTCTTATCAGCCTCTTATCAGCCACCGCGCCGCACTCCCGCCGGGACGCCTCGCTCACTTCACTCGCACTGTGGTAAGCTCATTGTTACTTAATTCATATTTAAAAATTAATATTATATTATTTGTGAGACTCGGTCCTTTCAATACTATGAGATAATGCGGTGCTGCCTGCCTTGATACATTTTATTATTCGGTTATTATTTTACCAATGGGTTGTTGGCAAACCAATATATATTTCCGTACATTCAATAATACTAATCCAACAATAGTTGAACAAGATACAGTGGCGTAGCTAGGGGGGTGCGAGCGGGGCGGTCGCACCGGGCATCAAAAGGAAAAGGGCATAAAAGTCGACGATCAGTGTGTTTTTTCTTTGTCTTTTAGACCCTATACCATTTTAAAGGGCATCAAGTCCTCTAAGCCGCACCGGGCATCAAAAGGAAAGGGGCATCAAGTCCTCTAAGCCGCACCGGGCATCAAAAGGAAAGGGGCATCAAAGTCGATGATCACTTTGTTTTTTTTTTTAGAACTCATCAAGAGAAAAGGGGCATCAAAATCGACGATAAGTTTGTTTTTTTTAGAACTCAACGTCGACGATCACGTTTTTTTTTTAGAAGTCATTGTCGACGGTCACGTTTTTTTTTTAGAACTCATCAACAGGAAAGGGGCATCAAGTCCCCCAAGCCGCACCGGGCAGCAAATACCCTAGCTACGCCACTGACAAGATAACCTTCGTGCTAATTTATTTTTACTTTAGGTACTTAAGTTATTTTATACTGTATGATCGAAATTTCCTTTATATGAGAATGTAGCTACTAGTCTTACATGAAACTAAGTAAATACAGGAGGAAGGGACAGAAGTAAAAACAAAAAAATATTGTTTTTTCTGCAGCATGCGAGGATAAGTTAAAATGTGGATATTACTGGCACTGTTAGCGTCGAGCGCGCTCGCCTGCGATCTGATCCCGGGGGACGACGCCGGGGCTAAGTCTCCTGGAGACAACTTCTACAGGCTGATCATTAACGGAGAGGTGGAGAGATATGCGCCCGAACAGCGATACGTTGGTAAGCCACTCCAGTGACTACATACAAATACATAATAATGAGAACACTAAACATCGCGAGCGCGCTGTGAGCGGCGAGCTGTGAAGTACACAGTAACTCGTACACAGCCACATCTCGTCGGTCTCCGTCGGTTGTGGCATAATTCTGTGCAATACATTCATGCATTTGCATCCTTGCAGTAACACTCGTCGGGTCCCGCACACACAATATAGTCCAACAGTTCACAAGGTTCCAAATAAAAGCCGACCCCCTAAACCCTGCGGACCCACGCACTCCCCGCAAGCAGGGGCAGTTCCAGCTGTTCGCAGATACTCTCACCAAATTCGACGAGGAATGCACTAACTCGGTCATAGAAGCTGATGACCTGCCTAAGACTGAAGTGCAGGTCATGTGGAAAGCTCCTCCTGCTGGATCTGGATGCGTTTTGCTCAAGTAATGTCGGTTTCATTATTTTAGGATGTTAAGTTATATTTGTAGTTAGAATTTTCACATTCCTTGGTCGCGACTGAGTTACAATTATGGATACCACAATATAATACATCAGATTTTGCCACTAGTATTATTTTAGCTTAGGGCAAATTTCTTTTGTCTGTTTCTAGTGTAATATTATTTAAAAAATAAGGCACAGTAACAGAAATTCTACCTAATCATAGTTTGAAGTGGAATATTTTCGATCAATAGTGTTTGTCATAATTAAAGAACTGAATTAATAATAGGGCGATGGTGTACGAGAACGCGTCGCGCTGGTTCGCGGAGGACGGGCAGCTGTCGCGGCGCGTGTGCGAGGACGTCGCGCTCTCTGCGCCCGACTGCTGCGCCTGCGACGACGCCAAGTACAGGGTGTGTAGTTGACCTGCGACGTAGACAAGTTTGAGAACTGCCCACACTTATATAATATTCTGTTACGTTGTTGGTAGGTGGTGTTCTCCGGTCTGTGGTCGCCTCAGACGCACCCGAAGGACTTCCCGACAGCTGCTCTGTGGCTGACGCACTTCTCGGACGTAATCGGTGCCACACACCGCAAGAACTTCTCCTTCTGGGGGGAGGGGGAGATCGCCACTGATGGCTTCAGGTCAGTATAGTGAGGTTTAATGCTGTTTTGAAATTCCTATAATTTAAGATGTATTTAATAATATTCTAATCTTCATATATTTTTTTTTACATAAGTATATATAAAAATAAAAAATATGTTTCTTTAATATTTATTGTATCAAAATATCTGTGTTATAAAAAAAAATATATTGATATATTTAATTTTGTACACTTTTCATATTTCATCTAAATTCTTAAGAATATTTTTATCCAATTTCTTTAGATTTTTTTTTATTGATTTACTTACCTATTAGTTATTATTAAAGCAAAGTTAATAAGTTTTATTATAATGAATGATATAGGTACATATAACGTGTTTTATAATTATCCTTGAATAATAGGGTGAACAGTAAAATTGTCTAAGGGCACGAGCAAATAGTCGCTTTTCATACGCAACAATAAGTTGCTTCCTCGTCTCAGAACAAAAATACATTTTAATGTTGTTGTTTTTCACTAAAAAGATACAATTTTGTTGTGTTCCCGTATATAAGTCACGAAACTTTCATTTGCAAAAAATAAAAATGAACCTACCGATAGCGTTATTAGAGTAGTAGATATATGAATCCTTTCACAATGTATTGTTAATGCGACGACAGTCACTCAGTCTACATATGCAAGTATCTAAATATTCACAAGAGATGTATTGGTGTCAGGTCGTTGGCAGAGTGGGGCTCGGTGGGGCTGCTGGAGCGCGAGCTGCGCCAGCGCGGCGCGGCGCTGCGCTCCATCGTGAAGGCGGGTGGGCTGTGGCACCCGCGCCTCAACCACAACACCAGCGCCACCTTCACGGCCGACCGCCAGCGCCCCTACCTGTCGCTTGCCTCCATGTTCGGTAACACCTCCACGCGTCAAAGATGGCTGCGACAAACAAATTACGGCGCTCTTACTTGCTTCAACGTCTTCCGATCTAACTTGCCCAAAAATCATAAGAACATTCTAATCCTACAATGAATGTCAATAAACGGAGAAGATGTAATTCAGAGCGTGTATGTCACAGGGCCGTCCCCGGACTGGGTGGTGGGTGTCAACGGACTGAACCTCTGCAACCAGGACTGCACGTGGGTGGGGCAGAAGGTGGTGGACCTGTTCCCTTATGACGCTGGAACTGATAGCGGAATATCTTATATGGTAACCATTTTGTTAACCATTTTGCATTTAAAGAATTGAAAGTATAGTAAGAATTTAGTATTTAAAATTGGTTATCTCTATATATTAAAACAGTAAAATAATTGTGTCCGTACATTTTGTATTTTTCACTGAAATGGATAGAGGGGCACTTAAAAAGAATAATAGGAAGCAAAATTTTTTTTTTTGAATTTCATGTCTATCTGTCTGTATGTATGATCACGCTAATCTCTGAAAGTACTGAACCGATTTACGTAAAACTTTTACCAATTTCTTTGTTTTAACCCAGCTTAACATCTAAAGTTTATTTCATCAAAATAGTTTCCTTAATTAAAAGTTGTAGCTATTTGAATGAACTCAAGGCATGAGTTTGCCTGCAAATATATAGCAATCAATATCTATACTTGTAATAAATCTGTATTTTAAACTGACTATCAAAACAAGGAGGAGATTCTCAATTAATTATTTTGGATTCGATTTCTATATTGGATTATTCGATTCGATTTGGGTATGTTTTGTAATATGCAATCATATCAGTTATTTTACAAAGAATATTATAAATCCTTACCCAAATCAATAATTTAACATTTAAGGCAGAGACATTAACACATTTCTGACTGTCAGTCAATTCTGTTTATTAAATGAATAGTCATGTAGTTCCAGCGGGCGAAGCCGCGGAGGGGCCGCTAGTCCCTAATATATGAACATTAGGGAGTATGATATTTTTTTTATAAATTAAATAACATCCATGTGCTCACATTTGCTTGTAGCTTTTATAAGATAATTTATTGAAAAAAAATTTTGGTGATTTATCTTCATATTAAGACTTAAAATCAAATATTTCAAAGGTTTTTCTTGCATATCTTGTATACATATAATATGTATGTAATATTCTTTCTTTACCTTATATCCAGAACCGTCGAACGGATTTACTTAATTGAGATACCGTTAGATTCGTTTTAGCAACCCAAGTGTTCTTAGATAGGTGACGCCATTGGACTTAGTGAAAAAAAAAATGGTTTCGAATACCACAATATGGGTATTAAATTCAAGAGGTCAACACGAGGATTTTAAAAAGGTATATCATGATTATCATTATCATAATGAGTCCTAATAAAAAAGTGAAAAATAAAAAAAATATTTAAATAAATAAAAGCCCCGATTGCATAAAACTTAAAAGAAAATAAACAAGCTAAATAGTTTATTAGGGTGAACAGTCGGGACCTATAAGTAATTCTTCAATCGAAAATTTTTTTACCAGGAACCCCGCATAAATTGAAGAGGTTCCGACTGTTAATCCTAATAAACTATTGAGCTTGTTTATTTTCTTTTTAGGTTTATGCAATCGGGGTTTTTCTTTTTTTAAATATTTTTTTATCACAATATAATTTACACATATATAATTATTAAACTCCTTCTTTACTCCAGTCTCCAAACTCAGAAACGGTCCCCCGTGAAAAAATGTACCGCATAACCACCATGTACCCCGAGGACCCTCGAGCACCCTTCTACAACCCCGACAAGAAGGAAATGAACCCCATGGCACGTCTATACCTCACCAGAGACAAACTAATACCTCGCGCCTGCGACGAGCAGACCCTGCAGTCGATGGTGCTGGAGGAAACGGAAAATACAGAATCTGTTAATCGCCGTGAGTTGTATTATTTGTTATTATTTTTTTGACGTTTATCTATAAGTTAAAATAAAATTGACATGGATGTTATTTAACATAGTTAGCTGTGTTTTTGCAAATTATGAAGTTGTTATTTACACGATACTAAACACAAACAAACCATTTAAGTTGGCTCTGTCGAATGACTTTCACACAAAAAGGTAAAGTTAGTAATATATAACATGTGACTACAGCCGAGTGCGCCACCACCGCGTGGTCCCCGTGGTCGGCGTGCTCCGTGACGTGCGGCAAGGGGCTGCGCATGCGCACGCGCGAGTACGGCGCGCCGCAGAAGGCGGCCATGTTCGCGTGCGACCGCCAGCTCGTCTCTAAGGAGATGTGCGTGGCCGCCGTGGCGGAGTGCGAGTCAGTATAGCTCTATACATCATTTAAACATCCATCATACAAAAAACTAAATCTAAATGAGTTATTGAGTAACATATACGACCGGCGTTTTGCTTACTCTGCGGTGGAGGACATTGAAAAAGACCGAGCGACCGAGCGACAGCGACACAGACTAATTTTTGATTACAAATAGTAAAGATTTAAATATTCCAAAGCTGAGTTATTTATTGACGAAATTCATTTATTTACATATGTATACGGCCTATACTCATTGTAACTCAGTAAAATAATCTTCAATATATTAATTAACTAACGCATGTATAGATCGAAATAGTAGCTTTTATTAAGATTTGTTATAGTGTAACAATAGCTCTTATCCATGTCATTCAAATAGATAAAATAAATCATAGGCAACAAAACAAAGCATAAAAATAGTTTCATTTAAAACTCTTTCTTTATCTATTTTCGGGTGAAAGGAATTGAAAATGTACTCCACATGCTCGCTTCATTCTTGCCGCTCGAAAATAAAGAAGGGAGAAGACTATAGTCTTTATTCGTGTATTCGTGTTATTTAATTTGCGTTTAAAGGAATAAAATAAGAAAGAAATATTTATTTTATTCCTTTAAACGCAAATTAAATAACAATAATGAAGCACTGTTGTAATCCTGTATGACTGCAGAGGCGATTCGGCCAACCTGGCGTCCCCGGACGAGGAGGACAGCCTCGCCGGCGCCGGCCTCGACGCGGGCGGCGTCTGCGAGACCTCGGCGTGGGGCGACTGGAGCGAGTGTTCCGTCACGTGCGGCGTGGGGTTCAGCACCCGGCGTAGACACTTCCTCAATCAGATGGGATTCAAGAAGTGCCCGCTTGTTGCTATTGGTAAGGTGCTTCCATATAGCAGAATAGGCAGAATGAACCCTCCGTTCCCCACGCACCACCCTTTCCTCGACACTATTGAGTTTCCGAATTTGTTGAATTACCAGAGCAAAGAAATAATTAATTCACCGGGTATTTATAACATTAAAGTTATGAATGAGACGATTGACGTTCCGCAACCGATTGGACATAGGTAGTTATTGCAGGCCAGAACAAACGAGAATTGGTTTATAACTGTTGCTGGCTCAAGCGCTCAAGAAGGCTCAAGATACAAAGGAAGATCGACATAAATGTCGATCTTCCTATGTATTTGTTACTACATATATACACTATTCGGAGAGTCGTAAGATAAAAGGTAAACAAATCATATAAGGGTTACTTTACAGGTCACGATTAATGGATTTACTTTATTTTATAAAAATAAATATTGAAATAATACGCTAATACAACTGCAACTAATATTATATAACAGTGTATGTAGGATTTATCAATTAGTAATCCACTATCACAAATAACTTGGGACACCTTTCACTACTAATAAATGATTGAATTATTTATTATTATTATTTATTTATTGATCCACCAACATTTGTTTACATAAAAACATACAAAAAAGATACATAGTACATGGAACTAAGACTAAATGTAACAAACACTTACAGGTCGATACATCTTGCTATATTAGACCGAAAATAAACTCCTAAGCGTAGGCAGATAACAAGTAGAAAAGAAAATATGATAAATTTAATATATTTTTAGCATGTTTGACTTTTGGTGTTTAATATTAATCGAATCTTGCTAGTTCAATCAGCATTAATATCAAATAGGTTACTGTACTCATTAACCAACTTGAAAAGTCTAGGAACAGGAGAGTATGATCCAAATACTGTTTTCCGGGGTAGGGGATAAAGGAGAGTCATTATATTACGGGGAAACCTCGCTGGTACACGTATATTAAACTTATTGAGAAGCTGAGGGCAGTCAATTCAGTTGGTAAATATTTTAGAGACAAAAAATATATCTAACCGCCTTCTACGTTCTTCTAAAGAAATCATTCGGAAATGATTTAATTGCTGACAATAAGAAGGTAGTTTCTTTTTTGAAATTCCGTTCGAGAATAATAGGTACCGTAAGAATCTTTTTTGTATTCGTTCTATTACTAGAGAATGGCTTGCAAAGTGAAGTCTCCATACTATTGAACATCCATTCATCCATTCTCCTGCCCGAAATGTCCATTCACCTGCTCACATGACGATCTGATGGAGGCAACAGATGCCGCAGTCGACGTGGCTAAATACTGGCAAAATATAATATGAATTCTCCAATCATTGACACGAAGAAGAAGACTGAACAATATACTAAGATGCTGCGAACTAGAGATGTATACAGTATCCGGACTCTGTTATACGAACCCGGTTTACTATTTGTTCAATGTGAGGTACAAATGTTAATTTTTTATCAAATAATAGTACAAGTTTTACATAACAATAAAACTTGTATTATTGTGGAGAGACGATGCACAGCATCTGTGAGAGGGCGCTGTATACTTCCCTTTTATTATCCAATGATGTTCACTTCCGGTTGCTGTTTTCGACCAATCAGCGATCGCCGGAAGTCACGTGGTCTCAGGTGGTAGGGCGCCGGAACGTATAAAAGGCGACACTACGCTTCTTACCTCATAGCAGATTCTCACCAGGAGCCTTAAAATGATGCTGTGCATCGTCTCTCCACAATAATACAAGTTTTATTGTTATGTAAAACTTGTACTATTATTTGGGATGTGACGATGCACAGCATCTGTGAGAGACGTGTTTATAACTCCTGGTGACCACGTACGACGCTATGTGATCTAAATCAGAATGATTGTATAAATTGATTCTGATACATTCAGATGAATAGATCTGTAAAACCACAAAAAACATGAGTAACATTGTTTTATTTATAAGCAAACAAAGAATTGTAAATTGCTTAATTTTTTAATTCAATTAATAATCGCTCTGTCGGAAGCTGAGCCAAAACAATCTAACTTCAATTATTAGATTTACTTATAATCTGTACACAAACATTTTTTAGAAGATGTTTCGCAACTCGCATCAGCGATGGCCATCATGGGTATGGCCGGATGATTATCAAAGCATGAGTAGGAAAGGAAGCACTCATAACCGTCTAAATAATAAGGCTAGACGTGCTCACTTCTTTTGATAATAATTTACTAACCTGTTTATATAAGTATCGATTATTATTCATGAAGCCCTTGCGTAGCCTCCCCTCTAAATTACATAACAAAATTGTTACCTTTTGTAGCCTGTTTCCGGTGGTCTAGCTAGTTTCTTAATGTAGAACCTCGAAAAACATTTTTCTTAGGATGACACCACCGTCTCTGGAGCGTAATTTTCAACAGGTCTCACCTGTTTCACCAAAATATTTCTAAACGAAATATGATATTAGAAGTACGAGCAGGATCGAAATGCCCATGAAAATGTCGTCCGGTCTATTGAAAATTATCTCCGGCTCAGACAGCAGGTCCTAGATAGAACCGGCAACCAACTCCATACTTCCTTTTTTTTTAACAACTATAATAAATTTATAGTAAGTAGAGACGCGTTCTAGAGTGGACACCACGCCTTGGCAAGCGTAATGTAGGACGTCTTCCCGCTAGATGGGGTGACGATGTCCGCAAAGTGGCGGCAACGGCTGGATGCAGAGAGCCGAAGATCGAGACCAGCGGCGCGCCATTGAAGAGGCCTACGTCCAGCAGTGGACGAGGACAGACTGATGATGATGATGATGATGTAGTTACCCGAGTTAATTTTTACCTTGTAATTGATGCCATTAGTACAACATATTAATAACACTAGAGCATTTAATAGAATGCTTTACAAAATACTATGTACTCAGCCCAATAATATGTTCCAATTTTTCCAATTTACAGTTAAACTGGTCAAACCTTTGAACACCTTTGTAAAATTTTAAGACTTGAGTCCATCATCACACACATTGAGTATTATAACTTCATAAAAGCATCAATGAATACTCACCAGAACCGCGACCCGACCGACAAATCATGATATGAATGTCCTATCTGCTACTTAGGTACAGTTTTGAAGAAAACTGGACTCGACATACGACGCGTTAGAAAATGTGAGTTTATAAGCTCATTAGTTTTTCAACCAAAATTTAGGTCGACTAATGCTTATATCATTCTTCGAAGTGTAATAAAGTTATAAGTAATTGATACTACTATACCTTGACATATAAAGTTATCAATTTTATAATATTTCAATTATCGCTTCTTAACTGTATTTTAGAACTACAATAGTTCACTCTCTGAAATTCGCCTATAGAAGTAACTTTACATTGTCAAAATTTATACGATTTAAATACAGATATACTCAATTCAAACGTCCGAATTTCCCCGGACTTGATGTCGTAGACATCCAACATGCTCTCCGCCATATTGGAGTTGCGACTACGTGTACATCTCGCGAGCCAGGTTCAGATTATGCAAAACTCATGGCAATATGCAGCGGAATACCTACGTTACGCACGTGGATATCGCCCAAGGTCTATATGCAGACATATATAACAAGACTGTTGACAGTAATAATTAGCACAACTACCTTTACACAGCCCTCATGTTCCATGAAGATATTATATTCATTAGCTTTTCCCAGCTCTGGAACCAAAGTTACAAAAAATGAATGAAACTTCTTGATAGTCTTTTTGCATTATTGTGTATCATACTTTATGGTATCCAACAACTTAGTAATAAAAGGTTGTCGTCTGTAATTCTTGGAGACTAATTTGGTCTTGATTTGCCTTCTGAATTATATAACTGCTTTCTTTTCCACTTTCTCCTGCTTCTTACCAACATTTCCTTCTATTTAGATGCAAATTTTACTTCTTCCAAATATTAACCTATGTGTTGCCTCCGCATTTTCTGCTGGATTACGGATTTCTTCCACTACATCAGCTTCAATTCTGATGGTAACTGGGATACACAACAGGTATACACAGTTTCTAATATACAGTACGTCAGGTATTAAATACTTTTGCCGAGGTACTCATGGGGATGTGCACTCAATGGCACGAGGATAATGCCAAATTAGCCGAAGAAACCTTCGGTGACTTTTTATAATACTTATGTGGACTTTAATTTAGTTTCAGACACATTGTTTCTTTTTATCCATTACTTAGCAATCCATATATCAAACTTTTTATTATTTTTTGATAAACCTTTCGTTATCTATTAGAAAATTTCCTATTGGTTTGCTTTATCAGTTGTCGAACGTGAGTCGAACTATTTTCTATTCTTGCTTTCTCGAACCGCTTGAAAATTCTTATTGGATAAAGCCAGAGATGATATGGAGAATGCTCATTATTAAATCGAAAAGAGTTTTCAGAGCCCCAAACCATCTACACCTGTCTCCGATATACCCAGAGGCAGCCTCCGTATTTCTCAACACAATGTATACAGAAAGATACAGTGTATCTGTATCTTTTTAAATAAAGTTATTAACAATCATGCAATACCCTTGTACTAAGTTCTGGGCTTGTGTTACCAGTCGGCGGGTTCTCACTCCAAACTACCGATATCCGGTATGCACCGATACCTGAGATTTGCTAATGTATAATTAAATGTGCTAGAGTTTTATACTCAACGCATGCTTCTCAATTTTGATGCATGTACGGTTGACGAAGGTCTAACTGCTTCAAATAATCTTGGAAAAGGATTATTGGTGGCATGGAGGTAGATGGCTAGATGCATTCCCGCGATTAAACCGGGAAGGGCCTACGGAGCCCAAACCATCAGCCACTGCCTCCGATACGCTCAGAGGCAGCCTCCTTATAACTGCCCCCCTCCCGTACAATTGAGAGCATTTCTAATTAAAATAGTACCGAGCTTTTTTAAATTCTAATGTACGGATAAATGCACTTTAAATAATTGGACATACCTTATGTCAAGTAATAGTCCGAGTCCCCCTTAAGGCAACTAAGATAAGGTGACTGGCTAGAATCTTTGCCGAAGAGGCCATACAGAAGATCCCTTGATTGCCAAATACTATGACGCCCACTGCTAAATGTTATGACGTTCATAGCGATGGCAGTAACCACGAATAAGCAGGAAATCCACAATTCCTTTATCCTCTCTCCTCCAGGATTGAGACACATTTTTGAAACACTTTTCCTGCCAGGAGGTTTTGAAATTGTCTTCGAATCCTTGTGTCTAATTCTTCCGAGTATTCGCTTGCAATTGTCAAAAGAAGCTAAAAGAAACTCGCGCAGATTTATCCATTGTAATTCGTTAACTCGCTTAGGATACGCTCCCAGCGAATATAACATTTCAACAACGTTAGTAATTATCCTATTACAAATAAATAAAAAAGATTATCTAAAAATAGACAGACTTTTT
>JAEBDU010011834.1:0-22614 GCA_016802625.1 Heliconius numata
AATCCTAACAATACCTAACCTACTTCCCTCGTGTCGCGTTGCTACTAATGAAACCTTGTAATACATTGTATTAAAGCTAACATTACTATAGTACTAAATCCAAATGTATAAATGTAATAGTCATTGATATACAACGCGGTATGAAAACAGCGGGATTTGAATCCATAATCCATATGGCATGGTTATGCCACTTATGCGTTGTGTCGTGGTTGTGAGTTCAATTCCTACTTGTGGAAAAGAATTTTTCAACCTACCGATGGTTCTGTATCAATTTCTGGTTTGTAGAGGAAGTACCTACAACTTGCAGGCGTACGCGTAAGTTTGTTTCATTTATCGGATTTTTTTTTATTTGTAGAAGTCAGCTTCTTGTCTATTTTCATCTCAATCAATAAATCGTACCTTTTTATTGAGTTGACTTAGAAGTTATATTTTTTTACCTACATATTTGATATTAATTTAAACTCATTATAATTTATCTCGAGATTGCTTAGAGGTATTAACTTCTATGCAATCTCGAGATAAATAATTTTGACAGACGAAGAGAAGGACAAAAAGTCATCCTTTAAGGGTTTTGTTTTGTCCTTTTGAGGTACGGAACCCTAAAACAAAACAAAAGAGCAATGAATCTTTTACTAAATTCTTGGTTAGGAAATACAATATCTATAGTTTAGAGATTTGAACCCACTATATAACGCCACAACCACATAAACTAAGCACTACCAATTCATTAGCGTAATAATCCATATTCGGTAATATATTAGCTAAATTATGTAACTAAACCAACAGAATTAACATTTATATCGAACATGTCAGCACAATCACGCTTAATGACGTCATTTCGTGAATTATGCAAATGACAGTTGCTATTCAAAGCAATGTTTCTTCTATTTGTTATTCTAGTTATTGCTATACAATTGTTTACCAAATAAATATTATAGCTAATTCAAAAGTATTATATATTTTTAAATCATAAAATTCTTCTACAATTCTTTATGAGGAATGGAATATCTTAACACTAGGTTCCCTCTGTCTAATCTATCTTAATTATTTTATTGATGTACTTCTTGCTGCTACTAAGATACGGTTATAGAAAAACTAAGTTAGGAACAATTTTACCAGCTGAAATCTAATTAAAAATCTCAGTCAATCGTTATTACTTTAATCTACATTCCTTTCCTCGTTACAAGGAACTAAAATCTTTTCTCTGAGTGCAGAATATAACTATCTTTTAATATAATAACGAAAACAATATGAAAAAGAAAACAGAACAGAACTATACAATCACAAGAACAAAATGAACCAAAATGTAAAATTTGAATACAATTTAAAGCACCCTGAAGCAAATCTATGTGAATCTAGCAATATTTCAACTGGGTTACATAGTAAGTAACATGGCAATAAACTCGGTGAAGTCTGAAATTCCATTACGTTACTAACTCTGTCGTGTTGCGGTGTTCTTAATGTCTATGTCGTGGTGGAAGTTAGGGGAGTCGGCGATCATTATTTAGAAAATTATAATTGGAATATTTGTTTTAAGCTGGCAACCCACTTCTGGCTTCGTCCGCTTAAACTTATTGCTGATTATAGTCAACTTATATGATGAGATCGTAGTAACGCAGTGGGATAAGCGTCTAGCACGCTCATTGTGAGTTCGATTTCGACTTAGGGGAGTGAAATATTTTATATTTTCATTTCCTTGCTCTGGTAACGAGGCAAAACGCGATGCTGAGTTTCGCCACTTCATGAAATTGAGGAATAGGAGTCTCTACTAAATCTTGTAGTTTAGTAATATTTGCGTGAACGTCGAGCAAACGTTCACAAAAGTTTTCACATTTATAACTTTAGCAGTATAGGACACGCATACATCATGTTTTATAAGTGAAAACGGAGTGTTTTAACACTAGTTTCTGTCTTGTTTGTTTCTATAAAACAATTTATAATCACATTTTCACCTTTGACGAGATAAACATGAAATTATGACATATTTATCTGGTCATAAACTCGACTAACTAATGGACATTATCTATAACTAATAAAGTTTCGCGAACCTAACTCTGTTATGTTCCGATATTTTTAATGTCTATGTTACGGTGAAAGTTACAAGAGTTAGCGATTATTTTTGACTTTTAAGGTTATTTTATTCACATAAAATTTTGCTTATGTAATTTTTATAAGAATTCGGAATTAGGGAATATGTTAAATTTATTTTGTAAATATAATACATTACAAAAAAAAAATCTCACCACCGCGCTCTATCTCAACACCAGCCACCAAAAAAATAATAAAAAATTTAATTTCCTCTAGTGGGAATTGAACCTGTGGCGTTTACAATCGCACCCTCTCCCTGCATAGACAGGCAGACAATAGTGTCTGATCTTAATTACTTATAATCAAAGATATAAAATAATTAACCTTGTGAATATCTCAAATAACTTTCACAGAAAATATGAAAAAAAAACGTCACGTGCTTACAACCAAAATGACACGTCATAATGATTGAGTACTCATTTTGTACCAAATTTCACGTGTCGATACTTCACTATACGATTTCGCGCTCGTTTCGCCGCTATTGATTCTGTTTTGATAGAGATTGATGTTCTTATATGAGTAGAAGAGTACTTTTGTTCGTATTGGAGTTGATATATTTTATATATAGGTATGAGGCTCATAATTCTTCTTAATTAATTGTGTTTATTGTTATTAAGAAGAAGTAATAATGGTGATAGTGTAATAGAAAAGTGACTGATTGTTTACGCGAAGGAGGTTTTGGGTTGGTTCCTATTCGGGGGATTATTGTATTTATAATTTTTATTTTCTTGTTTTTAAAAGACAATGCTTGGTAATTGATACCGTCATTTAACACGCTACGTCTCTGAAATCAGTGGAAAGAAAAGAAAATCCATTGTAACAAAATAATTATTTATAATAATTATTATATATATTTATTTAATAACCTCATAGAAAATTATGAAATGCTAACAAATCTATTACGACGACGCTACTTATAATATTAATATTAATAGAATAATATAATAGGAGAAATTAATTATGTTTAATTATCTTATTAATTTCTTCGCTCTAGTAACAAAGCAAAGCACGGCGATGAATCCTCGACTCAACACATAATGCTACAAAAATGCGGCGGAAAGTGACAAACAGAGTGTTCACTGGAAACACTAGGTTCCCTCTGCCTACCTTATTAAACGGGAGATACAGCGTGAAGCTGACAAAAAACGACCATAACGAAATGCACCATAAATAACAGTAAATCCTCTTTCCAGTGGAAGTAACCGGCTATAGCGCTGATAACTGTTCAGTATCCTACACCTCATTTAACAATGAGACGTTAGTTGGCTCAGTGATCCGGTCAGCGAGTGTGCTGGTGCTGCCTGAAGGCCTTCATAGGAGTGATACGCAGAGTGCATATTTTTGTGCGAACGGTATGTATTTTTTTCTTTTCGGGGTAGTGATTTTGTTTTCTTGGAAGATGTTGTTTAGATGATAGATTGAATGGAATTGAAATTTGTGAAGGAGATTTTATCGATATCCTAGTTGGGAAAATGTTGGTAGTTTATCTTATATTTTAAATCGATCCTTTTACTAGTTGTGGTTTTTACTAGTTTTAGTCGTTATACTTTTTGACGTTTTTAAGGCGATAGATAAAAAAATAATTTCAATATTAAAATTTTAATGTTTTTGAGATTAAATCCATATATTTATATTAATTGACACTTTTATGAGGATCTTTTTAATAATATATCTATTATTAAAAAAAAATGTCTCAATTTATGAATCAAACGATTTTTAAAAACTAAAATCGATACAAATCTCCTCATCCATTTTTCAGAACATTTGGCCGTATCATCCCGTGGTTCCTGGGAATGGCAATGGGTAGCTGCACCAAGGAACAGAGCTGGGCTTGTCCTAGAATTGAAAGCTCAGGGCGCCGCTCATGTCGCCTTATCAGCTATACGAGAACCTTCAGATGACATGTATAGAGTTGTGTTTGAGAGGAGCCGCGTGTGGATTGCTAAAGGGAAACATGGTGAGATATACTTATGCTTTAAATTCTTGTGCTAATTTTGATTGATCCTGTAAAAAAAATCGATAAAATATGAAATTTAATTGATTTTGATGTTTAATAAATGTTTAAGATATTTTTTTTTATTTATAAAAAAATACCAAACCAAAACCATATTTTTTATAACTATATATATATTTTTTTTTATTAATACAAAAATTTTAATTCTCAACACACCTTTTTTCTTTAGCATTATACTGAGATAATTCCTATTTCCAGGCTACGACGTCCACCTAGCAAGTGCAGAACAAACTGACCAAACAGATTGCACGCAGTGGTGCGCGTGGTGGGTGTGGTGGGAGGGGTCGAGGCTGTCAGTCGGTAGGGGAGCGGTACCAGCTGAAAGACGTTTGCTAGTATGGCCCTTGGCCAGTGATATGAGGATCAAATATGTAGGATTTAGCGCTTTGTGGGGTGATGAGGCTGATTTTAGGTGAGTTTTGGGGTTTTTATAATTGTAGTTCAATCTTTCAAGGTGGTTTGCAGGCGAATTTGCTTTAATTATATAAAAGAAAATATTTTGTTACCCTCCTGCCCAAGTATGGTCAAAGGTCAAAAATGATTTCTGAATTGGCGCTTAATATTATGTAGATTCTGTGTCTATCATAAAAACTTTTGAATTTTTTCATATAAATATTTTCACATTAAACTTGTATAATAATAATAATAATAATAAGCCTTTATTTCTATGACTTGATAATACAAAAAATACAAAATTAAAACTATAACAAATATATGTTCAAGACATAGCCCCTTTTCGGGTATAGGCCTCCTCCAAATTTTTCCATACTCTTCTGTCTTGTGCCGTCTGTACCCAATCTTTTCCAGCAATTTTTTTAATGTCGTCTACCCATCGGTCTTTAGGTTTTCCTGATCTTCTTTTGCCAATTGGGCCCTTCCATTTGGTGACTCGCTTTGTCCATCTATTATCTGTTGTCCGAGCAACATGACCTGCCCATTTCCATTTTAAGCTTTGCATATATTGTACTGCGTCTATAATTTTAGTTTTTCTCCTTATATATAAACTTGTATATGACAGTGTAAATATAGTTAAGAAATCTACAATTTTAAAATTAACGAAACTTTATCCCGTATTATTTTCTTTTTCTTTATAATCCAAATACTACAGAAAAATTCCTAACATTTCAGAATATGGAACTTCAACGAAGAAGCCGGCTTCTCTCAAGTATTGGAGCTGGGTCTCCCTCACGGTGTAGTACCAGGTTCAGCATCAGGAAATTTGCTTATATCTGGTGGTCTACATCTTCCACTATACAGCTTCCAAAATGAGGATCAATGGTCGGATGTATGGAGGGATTCTCAGATATCAGCTGCTACTGCAGATTTAGCGCCATTATTGGCTTTAGAACATATTCCACATTTGGTTGACGTTAATGAAAGGGAGAGGATCTTGAAGAAGTTGCCTGAGCAGGTTATTACATTTTTATAATTATGATTAATTAAAATTATTTTTTATTTATGCAGAAATTGTTTATGAAAACCATTCGCACAAATTTTTATTAACTAATTGAAATAAAAAGATACAGTCTAAACATGACAACGTACTAACAACTAAAATAAAAATTACAGGTTCAAATTCTACTCTCCTTCCGGAAAAGTGACAATTCCTTCAGCGACCATCCTTCCGTCAGCAGTCACTTGTCAACTATTAAAATATTAGAAATTCTCAACAAAATACAATCGTATTATCCAATCGATCCAAATTTACTGCAATCTATTAAAAATTGGATACAAAAACGACAAAACTCAGATGGTTCTTTCACTCCTTTACCAGATGATAAAGAAGTTGATTATTTTCCAGTGGAAATAAAGAATAATACTGATAAATTAGATAATATAGATGTTAGTGAATATTATTATTATGATAGAGACGGTAATATGACTAAAGATGACGTGGAATGGGAAAGGACTGTTGAAGTGACGGCTGAAACTTTGACCGCTTTGTTGGAAGTTGGTGTTGAAAATCAGGTGAGAATATAATATTTAATAGCTCTTATTCCCAAAAATATTGTACTTTAATTTAAAAAAGTAATTTAATTTAATACAACCTTAATTTTATCTACATCGCATTTACACGTGAAATAGAAATATTTTAAATGTATTACATAAGATGAGGGTTTTTATCGAAAATCGTACAGTTCATTCAATCTCCCTTGAAAATCGACCCTTGTCATCTTTGTCGAAATATTTTATTTTAATATTGTTGTTTTTTGCAATTATAAAAGGTAATATATGTAAAAAATCAAAAACTATACCTTATGTTGAAATACTGTTTATATTACAGGTGGACGCCGACGTCGCTAAACGAGCGCAGAAATATTTGGAGAAAAATCTATATAATTTAACTTCACCCGCTGCTTTGGCTGCTTCAGTGCTAGCTTTAGTCATGGCTAGGTATTAATGATGTTTATTAATATTTCCTAAAATATCATTATGCTAACTCTGAATTACTGAAGCTAATATGAATTTCTTACCATTTCCAGGAGTCCGCTGGTACCCGAAGCGCTTATCATACTAAGGAACGCATCAACAACGGAAGAAGGGGAGTTCGGTTGGCCGGCGCCGAGGAAAGATGCAGCAGATTGGTTGTTGGAAGAAACTTCAAGAAACATCAAAACTACTTCTTACGGTTAGCTCAAAATATTAAAAATTATATTCTATTTAAGTTTCACGCTGTGTCATGCATTTATTAGGGTTGGCAGAGGAAACCTAGTGTTTAGACAGTCCATTACTCGTGCCAATTTCAAATTTTTAAACGTTTTCGAAACAGTATGTCTTTTTTACATGTATTCTATAATTGTGTATATTTATATTTTTTATTACCGGTCAATTTCATTCGTGTGTTTTCCATACAACGTGACATTGGCGAAATGAATTGTGCTCAACTGGCACGCTCGAAACGCCATATATCAAGAATTCAATTCAATTCAACAGTATGTCTTTTTCCTAGGTGTGGAATATTCATGTTAAAAGTTATCGTGCTACATATCTTTTATTACTACAGACATAAACTTAGAAATGGATTTAAAGAAAATAATGTATTTAAAAAATTGCAATTAATATGTATTTTCCTTCACGATCCACACAGAGGCAGTAACGATGGAGCAGTACGTGGCGGGCGTGCGCGTGCTGCAGTGCGCGTGCGCACGCGGCGCGCTAGCGGAGGGCGAGGCGGCGGCGCGCTTCCTGTACTATCGCGCGTCCACGCTACGCCGCCACCCCGCGCTCGCGTTCCGCGCCACTGACGCGGCTGCTAGATACGCCAGCCTCGCCTATGACAGGTCACACACATAAACATTATCCACTATTAGCACTGACCTTTTATTATACAAACATATAAGTACAATGCATATTTTATGACTGGATATCAGAGAAAAAAAAATATATTTAAAAAAAAAAATGTCTTCACAGACAGATAAAACAACAACAAAATAAATTATAGGATATAAGATTCCTAACATTTTTATTTAATTAAATACCTAATTATCAAAAAGCCTAACACCTCCATAATAAAATTCCAGGCACCGAGCACTAACCGTGTCCCTAGCGACGGCGGGCATGGAGCTGACGGACACGCTGGAGTTGCGCGCCCGCACGCCGCCGCGAGCGCTCGTGCTGCCCGGACTGCCCACTAAGGTGTTCGTGTACGCGACCGGCGCTGGCTGTGCTACTGTACAGGTGGTTATTTCAATTCCTTTCTTTTTGTGGCTTCATGCTTTGTTCCACACAAAGCATGGTAGGCAGAAGGAACCGAATATTAAGACACTCCGTTCCCATCAAGACACTTCCGTCCCCCACTTTCCACCGAATTTTTGACGCCTTACATGTTGAGTGGTTGAACTCAACGCCGCACTTTGCCTCGTTACCAGATCAAGAAAATGGTAATTATTTAAAAAAATATTTACCCAAGCGAGAATCAAACCTACAACCTATCGCATTAGTTGTACGTTAAAGGCCCTGCGCTACTACAGCCTCTAATGACTTTTTCATTATATTCCATTGTTTTTCTCATTCTAGGGAACAATATCATACTCAACATACATACCGAAACCAGAAAATTCTCTTCTCAACGTCCAAGCAGCAATAATCGAAGAGATACGACCTGAGAGGAGCAGTATTGAGGATTTACAAGGAAATCTTCCGACGCTTATCATCAAAACTTGCTTCAAGTACGTTCTATAAATCTTCATAATTATAATAAAAGTTTTGTGTGGGTTTTTTTTCATAATTATAACTATTAATAAACATCTTTTATAGTCTATATTTCTGTTTCACGCACAAAGCGTTCCGGTACCAATACCATTGTCTATAAAACCGTAAAAAAATCACGTTTGCTAAACTCTCATAAATGGGAGCCTCCTTAAATATTTATTTATTGTGTTTATTAATTTTTGTTGTTATAAAGGGAAAAGAAATATCATCTGTGAAAATTTACGTCGTTTCGTCGAATAGTATGTGCTTGTTACAACTTATGTTTTGTTGGTAGCATCTCTGTAGGGATTCCTTGTGTTCCTTGCAAATTTCCTTGAACAGGCAAATTTTTATATGTTTTCTAAAAAGTATTTTTCTTTCCTAAGTGTGGAATAACATTTTAAAAACACAAAAAAAAATACTTTTAACAGTTATTTTATCAATATATTGTTTAGAAATCCCATTAAAACTAAGACTTACTTCAATATTTTTTAGATGGAAAGGCAAAGAACGTTCCGGAATCCTTCGGCTCGAATCGTCTCTATTCTCTGGTTACGAACTCCGTTCTGTAAATCCGGTGGTGTTAGACGGAGCTACCTTCGCTGATCTCCACTACGGGTCCAGAGGAGAATCTGTTTGGTTCGTTTTTGCTAATGTAAGTAAGAAATAATATACAATATAGTATTCCTAATCTACAATATATAC
The DNA here is from genome assembly GCA_016802625.1 of Heliconius numata. Lineage (NCBI taxonomy): Eukaryota > Metazoa > Arthropoda > Insecta > Lepidoptera > Nymphalidae > Heliconius > Heliconius numata. The sequence goes on from JAEBDU010011834.1 coordinate 8,999, forward strand.
ATCAATATTTATTTTGTAATATTATTAGTTTCAATATAAAATTAAGTGAAATTCAAATTTTGAAATTATTTCAAATCTAGATATACATATTTGAGGGCTTATTAACCTTTATTTTATTTTACCCTCTTTCCTTTACATTACAGATCAGCTCAACATGTCCAGTGTGTGTGACATATGAAGCGCGATCTAAATTCGTAATAACCAGTCTTCGTCCGGCATTTGCTAAAATCTACCCTTCAAGTCGACCAGATTTAGCTGTCGAGACATTCTTCCACGCGAGACCTGGAAGTCCCTTACTAAAAGGAATTACTGATGACGACTTCATTACTTGGTTCGATAAAACACAATTGGCAAGTCTCAAAACGAATACAAATATAGATAACATATGCGAATGTGGACGTATTTGTAGTCGTGATTACGAATTTAGGACAGACTATGAAAAGAAACATCCGAAAACTACAGAAAGTTCTAGTACTGAAAATATTAGCACTGAAACATTTACTACAGCTAGTGTAAGTACGACAGAAAGTCCAGCAGTTAGTTCTACTGAAACTAATAATGACGTTTCAACAACAACAACAACAACAACAGTACGAATATTAGATACTACGACAGTCTCAACTAATCATATAAACGATAACACAACAATATATTCATCCACGGACGCTACTACTAAATCAGATGATCCTATAATAATACCGACTGTAACATATATAAACCATACAGACAATCAAAAAGTTAACAATGAAATTGAACCTGTTCCAAATGGTGAACTTATTATACAAAAAGTACCTGTAAGCAAAAGTTTTTTGAAAAAGTCAAATATATTCAAAAAACCGTTGCCTCGACGTAAAGGTACATTGAAAGCAACCTATGGAGATAAGCACGAGAAGTTCTTTATCAAGTCGAAACCTATTAATTTTGTTGAAATTATAAAACACACTGAAAATAACACTACAGTAGTTACAAAACCTAAGGCAAATAACAACGTTATAGCAAATAAAGGAAATGTTACTACAACTTCTACTACAGTACTCCCTATTATAACAACTATAAAAGTGATCGAAGTGAAAGGATCAGATAAAAATACAGTTACAACCGAGAAAAATTTAATATTTACAACGAAATCATCCCAATTGGACAAAAATATAACTGACAGTATAAAAAATATGATACAAACAACAAAATCAACTGAAACATCAACAATGCCTCATACAATAACCACAATCACGAAAAGCAACATAAAAAATATTCATTATAGAACTAAAAAACCAAAACCCAAAACACAAATAAAGAAACCGTTAATCAACACAAATGATACATACAAAGACATTAACATTAATTCAACAAAAGACGATACAATTATAAAATCGAACAAAGTGACCAAACACATATCGAAACCGATAAAATCGATTAACAAGGAAATTCACAAAATACCATCGAATCCGATTTCTGAAACCGATTTAGACAAATCTTTAAACAGCCAAATAAAAATGGATATTGCGCCGGAAAATAAAGGGGGTTTCGAAATATTAGACAAGAACAACATATGGGAGCTACTAAAAGACCCGAATAATGCCAAAATCGATATAGAAGATGACAAATCAACGCAGAATAATCGATCATTATAAATATTGTTATATAATATTTAAGGCAAAGACTTCAGCATATTTTTGTAATATTCACGCCATTTTGAGTTGAATAGAGAGAGAGAGAGAAAGAGAAAAATCGAATAATTTCTAAGCACAAGTTGTTCGTTAGTTCGGAAGCACTAATTGTTTATATTTAATATTTAAAATGTAAATAAAGTGTGTTTGTGTTTATTCGTAATTAAAAGCGCTGTGACTTAGTGTGTTTGTGTCATGCTCAAAGCTTGTATATGAAAGCTTATTTAAGCGAAGTTACTTAATAAGGCCATTTTGAATTCCTGTAAAGAATCTTACATTTAATACTTCGAGTAGAAAATAGTTGCTGCTATAGCATATTTCGTACAAATTCTTGATTCTGAATTCATCATTTTTTTCATCTTTGAAAAAAAAAATTCATAGTAGTTTTGATTTTTTTTAATATTGTATGGTTCTCACTTACATTTCGTTTAGTGTTTTTCTTCACATTCATTTAACTTCACAGAAAACAACCGCCATCTATACTCATACTTAAAACCTCATGAAATAAATACAAGCTTATAATCTACATAAACTTACGCCTTAAAATGAAACTGAAAATTTAGAATTTCAATATATTAAATAAATTAGGAAGCTAGAATCGCTGGTTACAAATATTACTAACAGTATGAAGGTAAGATTTAGTTCATATTAACAGTATTATTAAGAGTATTTGACTGTGTAAGTTCAATGGTTGTATTTAATTTCTAGTTTAAAAATTTTAAATTAATAGATGGAAATGATAAGTGTATACGAATTTTCATTTTATATCTTTTTAAAAGAATATCTTCATATATTTAGGAATATGTAAAAAAATTACATAATGCCTCCACCCATGTTTTCTTTATATTTTTCTATCCTTAGTATATGAGTTATAATATAGCGTTAAAATATTTCATAAATTTCTTATTTCGAATATATTAATTAATTCCTTTTACACTTAACATTTCTAATCTATTATGTAAGGTACTGTACATTTAAATCTTAAAAATATACAATTATATATGGAAAAGAGTGTTAAATTTGAAAAATAAATAAACACATATTTGAAATTTGGAAAGGGATGAATTCAAAAATACGAAATGAACACATGTGACATTATAGTCAAACTTTTTCACTGTCAAAATTTGTCAAAGTTATATGGAACAAATTGTCACTTTTGATAGTTTCTTCTGTCAATTTTAAATAAGTGAGGAATAGTTTTGACTATAATTCCTAATGAGATGTAAATTTGAAAGATGAAATAAAAAAGCAGGAAGTTACTTGTACATAATTCTGTGTTGCCAAAATTCCTTAATAATTATATTATAGAGGTTTCTAGTCTTTCTTCTAGCGTACTCTATTCGTAATAATCCTTTAGAGTATAAATATGTAGTACCTAGTTATATGCAATGCCCCAGAATTTCCATCCGTCTAATCTATTTCTTCTTTACCTATGTATGTAACGTAGTTTCTTAAAGGTCTGTGTGATTTCTAAATGTGTTGACATATTTTTAGAAAATTTTGCCAAACCTATGATAATTAATTGAAATAAAACAGTATTATATATATTTCGAATAATTAAATCAATAATAAATGTTAAGCAGTCTTGGCACATGAGCACAACTCTGCCACTGAAACCGGGTCGGATGTGAGTTCAATTCTCACTCGTGGGAACGACATATTTATTATTGTCATTTCCTCGTCTTCAAAAGAAGGTAAAGCGAGGAATTGAGTTTCACTACTCAACTCGTAGAATCTCTAGAGTTAGCCGAAAAGTCGGGAATGGGAGTATCGTAATGAAAACAGATCTGTAATTTTCTCGGTCTGTAGTGTGAACACGAAAAAATTTAGGAATTTTCATGGACATAATAAATATATTTTAACTTCAAGCTTCATAATCGATGTGACCTAAAAATCTGTCAAACTCATTTAAATATCAACCAGGCCTTTTACTGTAGCTGTTCTTAGATGTTTTGTTGTAATTTGTTAGATATTAGATCTGTTTCTAGTATATACCTATCTTGTAAACTAGTTCTATCTTAAAATTTGATGCCTTTCTGACGTTTTTAGCTTAAAATCTGTTCCTTTTTTCTATAAAAATAGTAAAAAATTACGGGCAAGTTATTTAAAAGTTAAAAGATAACTGTTTTTTTTAAATGCATGACAACTTTATATATTAATATTCCTTCTTCATATTTATTTTTTCCCATAAACTCGACTGTAGATAATCTCTTAGTACTATTATTTTATTAATTAATTATTAAGGATTAACGCTTCATCTTAATGTGTATAAAATCGAAAATATAAAATTATCCTGTAAGTTATTTCGCACATATATATTTCGAACTTTTTTCGATCATTTTTCTTTCTAATTTTCTAAATATAATTAAACCATCCTTAACAAACTATCTTCATTATAATTTCAGAAATAGATATCCATAATATGGCTTGTATTTTTTCACATATTATTAAGATTAATTATAAAAAAATAATTAATAAGATTTAAAATTAAATAATAAATTCGTATTTAAATGTACGGTTGTATGAAAATAGGTGCTTGAGCGGTGGGTTCTCGTCAATTTCAAATGTAAAATAATTACGATTGATGCAGTGTATTGATATAGTTTTAAAGAGAAATAAATTTTCGTGCTTAACTTTGTAAGCTAGTCACCTATTTAATGATACCTCGATGTACTGACACAGAATAATAAAGTTAGATGGGTAATTAATAAATATATGTAGTGTTTTATTTTCTCAGCCTTTTTATTAACATTTCTTTATTTAATACGAAATTAAATGATAATAAATTATAGAATTACAGCAGAGATTACTAAATGTTAAATGTAGAAGTAAAATGTTTCGTTGTCGAGGCAAAGCGCGGGGTTGAGTTCTCTCAACACGTAATGCTTCCAGAATTCGGCAGAAAATGGGAAACGTAGTGTCTTAACACTAGGTTCCATCGAACATAGTAACAAATATATTAAAAAAATGTTTTTCCTTATAATAATATAATATGGCGAAGCTAAGCATTTATTTGCTTTCTTTATAAAGGACAAGTAAGCCTTAACTATCAATAAAAAAGTATATATAATATAAAATATTTACAGAAAAATCTGTTTACTTTGCAAAATAAAGTAAACAATGATATGTAAATACGTCACAAAAGTTCCCTTAGAACAATTGACGAACATTATTTCTATGAACGATCAAAAGCAGAACATTTTATTTGAAGCTAAATTGTAATACAATTTATTTACACAAATAAATACTATTTATTGTTCTTCCTTGTTTACCATCAAATTAAATATGTCGTTTTCTTAAGGGATAAGTATATTAAAAAAATACTATTTTTTTAGTTTTTATTTTCTATATTATATACCCTATTTAAACTGAAATTGAATCATTAAACTATGAATCTTTTCTTTTGTAGTCCACACTCACAAGCGTAGACATAGTGTTAAGACACTCCTCATCCTCATCCTCATTTTCCGCCAAATTCTGGAGGCATTTCGTATTGAATGATAGAACTTAATTTATTACTTGCAGTGGAAATTGAATTCATAAAACAATCATTAATTAATCAAAGAAAAATAATTATTATTTAACATTAATGGATTAACCGTAATGGAGATTCTCTTAGCTTTTCTTACAATATGCTGAAGAAGAAGAGAAATAAAACAACAATTTAAATTTACTTTTTAACAAATGCCTTTATTTATAACATTACAATGAATAATTGAAGTACAGTTGATATTACCTACTTTCTAACAGTGTTATACAATATTACCTAACGAATTGACTAGGGAAGTTAAAAAAAATATTTTATATATGACATTAATACAGTAGACTAGTTGTAGTATTGAAATATGAAAATTAATGTGAAATACAGCATATTGAAGACCATAGTGCGTTAAGTGTGATATATTGTTTTTATTAGCTGACGTAGCGCTCATCTCCGGGCGTAGGCCAACCAAGCGGGTATGTCGGGTTTCTGCAAAAATAATAATAATAATATTTTAATTCACATGAAAGTAGGGGAAAGTATCTTAATATAAGGTTCCAAGGTTCCCTCTGCTTACCCTGATTTAGCGTAAAATTATAAAAAATACTTTACGCAGTCGTGGCGCAGTGGGGCAAAGTCTTATTATAAGCACTATGGTTGCAAGTTCGATCGCTATTGTGACGACCGATTTTATTTACATTCTTTTCATTTGTCTTTTCTAGTCGCGCTAAAGGAGGAACGGAGTGTCTTAGCACTAGGTTCCCTTTGCCCACCGTACTGTATGCGAAATACAAAATTAAGTTGATTTTATAAATATTTATTTCTAATATAGATGCATATTTTTATCTAAATTATTAAAGTGTATTACTTAAATTTATGAGTAAATTATCAAAGCAACTTTATTCCATTACAGAGTCGGGGGCGAGAAGCATTATCCAATTTATTAATATACAGGATAATGATATTACAGCTTGTAACGGTTTGCTGTGAACGAATAATGTATGAAGATTATTTTAATGTTATTAGACCGACTTATCGTGGTGCAGGTGGTGTGGGTTCGATTCCCACTCGAGGGTATGAATATTTAATATTTTCAATTAGTAACACAAAGTAACAGTACTAAAATGCGGAACTTAACGCCTCTCATCAGAGCAGGGAAATGATAATATTTTTTTATAATTACAATTTTTTCCAACATATAGGGATCACACCCACGATTATCTTATATACAAATCCTACACAGTCCAAGTTACAATAACATGCTCATGCCATCATTAGTAGCAGAACAGACAGAGAGAAACTATTGTTAATACACTCCATACCCCACATTCCGTACAATTTTCAATACATTACGACTCGAGCGGCGGAACTTAACGCCGCGCGTTGTCGTCCTACAATAACAGCATATGAATACAGGTATTGCCTAGTTATATTGCTTGTGAGTATCACAGTCATAAATACAAGTAAATCCCAGCTAACGTTAGCGGACGTAATATGGAACGGTGTTCGAAGCTCATATTGTGGTTGGATATTTTAAAATGCCATTCTAAGGCACGTTTAAATGAAAATTGTAGATATAAAGGTTTTATGAATAGAAGGGGCTATGATAATAGTATAGTATTAAGTTATTTTAATTTTAAAAAATCAGCTTCACGCTTTATCCCGCATATTACAGGGTAGGCAGAGGGAACATAGTGTTAAGACACTCCGTTCCAAACGGAGTTAGTTATTTTTAATGTTAGTAATAAATTGTTTATGTTGAATTTGTTGTCATACTATTAATATTATAAATGTAAGTTTGTTTGTTAGTGGTATAAGAATATCCCGAATGTGTCCATGTGACTTTATATATTTTAAAAAACCTATTCTAATTTAGTTTAAGCCAGTGGAAACTAAAGTCAATTTACAAATTTATACTGATTAATTAACCCTGAGAGCAAAGGGATCGTCCAAATATTCTTATTCAAAACATCGGCTAGTAGTGACCGTATCCTCTCGAAATGGTGAAATAGTAAGTTAATTAAACCAACCAATAAAAGGCGAGTGAAGGTTTATTCTAATTTTATTTTCGTAAAGACATTTCTGTACGAGCACAGAATATCTAAAAAAAATGATTTTTCTAGAAATATTATGGCAAAAAAATATGAGAAATTAGCGTTCTGTAAATATTGTTTACTATGGTACTATCTGTCGCTTAAAGTCAGGCGGAAAAGAAAAACACATTATTTTTATTCCGCCACTCAACACGTAATGTCTCCGGAATTCCGAAAGTCGGTAACGAAAATGTCTTAATGCGGACAGAGCTTCTTGACACTAGGTTCCCAGGTTCCTTTTACCTAGCCTGCAGTGTGTGAAGCTGAAAAAAAATGTAAAAACTAAAACCTAATGCGACATTAGCCTTAAAAACCTCGACTATCGCCAGTACGTAACTCAATTAAAATACAAAATCACTGAGAATATGTTTCGTTTTCATAGGACTGTATAAACATGGCGCGATAATTAAAACGTATACAAAAGTTGGTAGCCCATTTAGTGAGCTTTCTTAAAATAAAACAGGTTTTAAATAAATATAATATGTTAAATTTAATTTAACTTACGAGTGGGTAGTTAGATATAAATATATTGCCATAATATAAATAGTTTTTTTTAGATATACTACAGTTTTACCTACTAAAGTAGGTTTTTAGTTACTTTTTGGCATAACAATATGGCATATTTCCGATGATTTCATTGATTACAATAATGATAATGACAAAAAAATTATATAAATTAGATAATTCATTAAAGTATAACGAAGTAATAATTGGCTCTATCTACCTATACAAGGTAGAGAGAAATGGAAATTATAAAAAAAATAAACAAAAATTTAAAACTATAACTATAAACTTTTATTATTTAAGAAAAAAGAATACTTTTTGTTACTAAAATCGTGTTGCTTTAAACGATTTCGGTAATTACATTTATTTATAATGTAAAAGCGACCTTTCCTTGGCATTATATAATAAAAAATATTTTTGAACATCTCGTCAGTTTTATAGCGGAGTGTACTTTAGGAAATGAGAATTCCCCTCATCTGGAAAAAATTATATCTAATTTTCAATATCGTATACAAATATTAGCACTTTTTTTATGAATAGGTTTATTTTCTTTTTTGTAACGTTATTTTGGTTTGTTACAAGAAAAAAACTTACTAATAATAAAATTATTGGGATGATTAAAGAACATGTCATAAATTTGACAGAAAATATGCATATTATTATTTTCAAAGGAACAAAGAAAATATATTTAGTATGTTATATAGAAACATATATTTCGCTATATTGCAGTCAATGAATGATTGGACGGAGAGTGAAGAGTGTACACTAGGTTCTCTCTAGTTTTTTATTTTATTTTAGAATTTTTCTGATTTCATACTAACCTCAAGATCCTTAGCCCAGTTCGAGAAAGCCTCAGAGCGCTTTCCAAATCTGTGAACAATAAATAAAGGAATCTAAATCTTTTTTGTTATATATATACAAGGCCGATTATGTTTTCGTAGCATGGACTTAGAAAGTAACAGACTCACCATTTCATATTAATTTACATGACTATAGTCTGTTACTAACACAGTAAAATAGTACTTTATTTAAAATTCTTCTTTTACCAGCACATTCCCCTCGGTAGACATACATGTTTTGTGGTAGGTAAAAATATATATTCATTAACTATACTAAAAGCATACAAAAATTAAATTAAACTATACAAACATTACGGACGAAAAATTTCCATTTTCGTCTATTTACTTAAGAATTAGAGAAATAGAATATGTAAATCGAATTCAAATTAATTTAACGACTTTTACAATATGCACACGTAATAGGATTACTTGCAGGTAATTACTTAACTTTCATTAGTGAACCTAACCTAATGTTTCCATCGTTTTCTTTTCACAATGTTTTTCGTCTTTCTTTTTCGTACAATGTTTTTTTTAGCATCACACAGACACAGCAGGATAGGCAAAGGGGATTTAGTGTTAAGACACTCCGTTCCCCGTTTTCTGCTAAACTCTGGAGGCATTGCTTGTTGAAATTAACTTGGCGGAAATTAACGCAATGAAAATATTAAATATTTAATTTCCTCGAGTGGGAAACGAACCTATCACCAGTCGTGTTTACAGTCACACGCTTGTGCCCTTGCGCTACAACCCGCCTCAATTACGTACAACGTTAACACCATCGTGAGCAACTACGACTTAGATTTTTTTATCTGATTTAAAATCCGCTGTCTAACGTATAATTTATGAAAAGTAGAGAAATGAGTCATTTCATATGAGTCCTCCGCATGAAACTCAAAAACCTTCAAAATTATTAGGAAGTATTTTTTATTTGTTTCCAGCTATTATATACCTACTTTTAAAATAAAAAAAGCTTTTAAAATAGAACTTCGACGTAGCCTTCTGATTTTCGTTTCATTTAACTGAAACCTGACTAAGTCCTAAAGTCTCATTTAGACGAAAAATACATAACAAAATTATTTTTAGAAATAAAGAAAAAAAACATCGATCATGCCCTACATTTGAAATTTCAACAATAGGGAGGGGATTCAAACATCGATATCGTACCTTGGTCGCGTGTGGTAGGAGTAAAGGCGGTCTAGTTTCTGCAATTGTAGGAGCCTCACAGCACGATCTAACAAGTCTGGGTCGACACGCTCCCCTTCCGCAACGTCACGGCGGTCAATCCTGCCAATATTTCGATATCGATATGACATGTATTCACAACACTAGCGACCAAGATACGATTGTTTATGATTGAAATGTTGTATAATTGATATTTGAAAGTGAATACGTCTTTAGGTCGATATCGGATCAAATTTGTCGGTATTTTAAAAGTTAAATTCTTTATTACTGTCGGTAAATTAATCTTATCGCAAGCTATATCTCCCTAAACAATCTGTTATGTTAATTTCGAAAGATATTTAAAGTTAAAATGTAATTGTATTAAAGTTGTGAACACGTATTTCGTTTTAACTAGTATATACTATTACAAAACTAAAAAATTTTTCTTACATATTAAAGTATTGCTTAAATATATAATATACTCAAACGCGACTTCGCCAGCTTAAATTTATTTTTATATTATAGCCTAGTATAATATTTTATTTTTAATTAATATATTTTTTAATTAAAAGTATCCTATGTCGTTTCTAATACCTCTTCAAATATGTATACAAAGTTTTAAGTAGTTTTGGCGTGAAAGCGTAACAAACAAACTTACACTCACATTTATAATATTAGTATGACAATATAAGACGAAGAAACAAAAGGATATGTTAACATTATTACACTAATAAAATACTTTACTGTTGAAAATATTAAAAAAACCATATAAAGTAAAATTTCGTCACGACCACTTACGCTGATTTGCAATAAAGTGCAAGCTTATAATCTAATCAGAAAATTACTGAAACGAGTGCGCTTATATACGAGATATCGATATCGGTAATTAGTATAACACTTCACTAACTCATTACTGGGAGCGGGGAAGCGTTCACTATGAGTAGGTATAGATTTCTATAAACTATAAGTACTAATTTATATCGCTTTTATAGTTTATTGTGTAAAATTAATGTTTTATTTAAGTTTGATAGTTTAAAATAATTAAATATAAACTTTTGTAACTTTTAATCTTGTTACAACATTTTTTTTTGTAGTTGTAACTTGAAGTTATATGATTCACAAAAGTGAGAAATCCATTTTTTTTGTTATTTAAAAATATATTTGAAAAGAACAAAAGTAAAAACTTTGAAGCAATTAAAAAAGCTTCTTTCTTTAGCTTCACTAGATATCACGCATATAGCAGACTAGATAGAGAAAACCTGGAAACGTAATGTTAATGCATTCCGTTCCTATTAACACTTCTATTTTTGTATTTTCGGCCGTTTTCTGAAGGCGTTGCGTGTTAAGTGATAGAACTTAACACCGCCCTTTGCCTCAAAAATTAACTTCTTACTGAGATCGAAAAAAAACTGAAATATTGAAGAAATATAAAATATTGAAGACATTTATATGATCATTATAATAAATAATTTATTTCCTTGAAAGATAATAGAACCCACAACCACGTAAAGTCCCACGCTTGTGCCCCTGCCCCACTGAACCCTAAATAGAGCTTTATTCCGGAAAATATTACATAATTCATGAATTTTGCGTAAATGTTAATTAATTTTGACTCACTCAACTCCCTTTTGTTACGATTCCGTACCACCATATACCATTTCATCATTATTCATCACGCATCTTCAACTTTTATAAAGGAACTTTACAGTTATAGTAGCTCTGGTACTAAGTTTCAAAAGCTTTTGTAGAAAATAGAAACGGAAGCTTTATAAAGCGCAGTGAATCTTTTATTTCCTTGGCATTGTTTAATATAGTAGTAGTTATAAGTTCGAATTTCTTGCCATCCACGTAGGCGTTGTTAGTAGCATACAATTGAAATAAAAAATGAGTGCCTAGTCACTATTATTTCATTTTATTTAAACTTAGTAATGAAAGCTGTTATAATATATATTTTTAAATATGAACCTAAATAATATAATACATGTATAATACATGTATTGAGTCTAATAAAAATTTTTTTGTGGTAATTCTCTATTCTCTATTTCTGTAGCATATGCAATATTTTCTTGTTATTTATTAATTCTCACAAAACACCCATATATCTAAGAAACTCATATGAACAAATAAAGTAAATAACTATTTTGTACTTTGATTGAATCTTTTAACCGCATATCCCAAACTTAATCCTTTGACACCAACTTTTATGGGTCGAGGGAACTTGTCAAATACTTGTCGCTTCTATTGGATAAGTTATGATAATTGGGAACTGTGTGGAAATGCGTAACAATGGATTGGTGGATAATATATGTACAATGTAAGTATATATATAATTTTGTATATTATATGGAAATTTATATATTTATTTTATCTATTAAAATATCGTTTTTTTAGCTTTACGCTGTATAGAGGAATGGGCAAAGAAACCTACTGTTGAGGCATTCCGTTTCCCACTTTCCTTGAAATTTTTGAAGCGTTACGTATTAAGTGGTGGAACTAACGCCGCGCTTTTACCTTGATGCCAGAACGAAGTTATTAAAGTTGTAATCAATTTTTTTTTTCCAAGAAGGAATCGAACCCACAAACGTCGCGGTAAAGTAACACACTTGTGCTCCAGCGCCACGACGGACTCTTATTTAATTTAACTCTATTATTATTAAGAAGACCAAGCCGTCACCGTCAAATCGTTTCTATAACTTTTTATGCAGGAAAATTATATTGTATTGGAATGCATTGATAAATAAAATGCCATTTTTTTCTCAATTTAACGTAAATTTCTTCAGTAAATCTGAACGTTATTTTTTTAATTTTTTTATATTAAAAAACCCTAACATCATTTGAAGGAATAGAGGAAAAAATCTAATCCCATCCCTGCAACAAAGCATACTATTTTGTAGTACAAATAAGATTTCTCGCCTCCGAGGTATTGGAATTTAAGTTTTAAGGGAAAAACTTTTATTATATTGTGTTTGTGAGATAGAAAGAAAAGTGTGAACAAAATACGTGATCTTTAGTTAGTGTAGAGTTCATTATTTGACAGTATTTTCAATAAAATTAGCTGCAATGAATGCAAATATAAAGAGATTTTTACTATGCGAAAAATAAGTTAAAAAAATTATTAAACAAAATAAAGATAAAATTCATATTCATATGATAAAGCGCGGAGTTAAGTTCCAACAAGAGCACACACGAATTAACCCATAAAAAGCCATAAATTATTCTTTTTTTCTTTTCCAGGACGTCTTTATTTATGCTCAAGAGATGATTAATATCAATTAAGGTGTTAGGACAGAGATTAAAATTTGTTATTTTTTCTGAAATTCTTTTATATATGTGTTTAAAATTTGCCCTTGGTTTTCCAAAATAAATAAATGTGAACTTTCTTTTTTTCTTTATTATGTGCACCTATTCGAATATTTATACGTTATCTAAAAAAATATTTTAATAATTCTATCCTTATTTTATTCTTATGCAAAAGATTTAAATTCTTTTAGAATAAAAAAAAACAACACAAAACTAATTCCACCAAGTATCAAAGTCGCCAAGTTATTTTTTAACTAAAATGGTTTATAACGTCGCCTTCTAACCGGATATGACCATCTTTATACAATGCTTTGAAACTCATATTATATTATTTCTTATTTTACCGCTACTTTTTTTAACTTCCTTTATATTTCGCTTTAAAAATTAATATTTACTATGAGACGCTAATGTTTTTCATACGGAAATTAGCTTCTATGATATATGTTGGGTAATTATTAAGGTTTTTCTTTGTATGAAGAAACACAGTACTATCAACTAACTTCAGTAGTAGTTGACAGTATTTAACGATTTAGGAATGTTATTATATATTTAAATATGAAGTTAATATGAA
>JAEBDU010011834.1:22624-37609 GCA_016802625.1 Heliconius numata
CCGTCAACTAACAATTCTTTATAAAATGCCCTAAATATACGTTTTTTTATTATTTTGGTCCTAGTAAATAATTAATTACGTAAGAGAATAAACAGTAGGAACAAAATTGGACTTTGTAAAAGTCAGAGTAAGTGGAAGCGTCTGATGTGTAAATAAAGGAAAAATAAAAATATAATAAGCCAGAGTCAAGTAAATACGCATCTTCTAAAATATTCAGTTCTACCCCCTAATTACTTTCCTCTTATATACAGCTTAAGTACACTTTAAGTAAAGATTACAAAGTTTGGTTTCTTATTTAATGCTATGGTGGGATTGGAAGTTTTTTTTATATTTCTAATTATTTCCTTAATGGTTTTAGTTTTTTTTTATAGAAGGAATTAAATTCTCAATTTTTAATTTTAATATACTTTGCATTTTTGTTTCAAAGTACATATACACGTATACATATCGACATACTATTTGCTTACGATATCATTATCTATTATATTTTTTTTAGCTTCTAGCAGCGTAAGCTGAGTGAACCTGGGATCGCAGGTATTGCGTGACGAGTGGCAGAACTCAACGCCGCGCTTTACTTCATTACTAAAATGGAGAAAACGAATATATGAAATATTCCATTTCCTCGAGTGGGAATCGAACCAAGAACTTGTCTAACGCTAAGAAATAAGATTATATATATTTTTTAAAATTACTTCCAAGTAAAAATACTTCATACGAGTATTGTAGAGTTCTTTGAACTCCTTGAAACCTTGACAAGAATACTCGACGGTTGGCTACAGTCCAAATATGATTAACATCTCGCCTAGATAAAAATCTACAATAGTAAAATTTTAAAGTAATACTTGTAAGGAATCTATCGATAAGTAGGCACGCTTTTAGTTGTATAATCGAGCTTTTCCCCTTTGAATATTTTTTTATTACTCCCTATTTATTAATAAATATAATTAAATTCTGAAAATAAATTTTATTTCATGTTTTTTTTTTTAAATTTGCTCTTGTCAAGTTTTAAATGATATTTTGTTTGTTAGCCAAAGCACCTAATAGTGCAAATCTAGATCTGAAATGTTTTATTTTTTTTCTTTTAAATTATATTTTTTCTTACAAAATAGATAAATAGTAGTAGTATCATAAGTAAGTTTTATTTGCAGGAAAAAAGAATTCAGTCAAAAAATCCAGAGTTAAATGGAACTTGGGGTAGGGAAATGTCTTAATGAGAACGGAGTGTATCAACACTAGGTTCCCAGGTTTTCTTTGCCTATCTTGCTATACAGAATAGAATGTAAAGATAAAAAAATCTATTTAAAACCCGACTTGCCATCTCTAAGTATCTATTCTATATCTAATATTTATCAATGACAAATTCCAAACCGGATATATAATAAAAGCATATCTAAACGTACCTAGGTCTAGCAGCTTGAGTATAAAGGCGGTCCAGCTCTTGCAGCATGCGTAGAGCATCAGCCATGTCGTGGGGTCCTTCCTCACGGGCCTCGGCCAGGCAAATGGCGGCCACTACAACGGCTAGAGCGATCAGGTTCCTCTTGCTGAACATGGTGTCTGGTGGAAAAAAAAAATGTTAACAACTGCTTTTGTGTGCATTGTGAAACCGATAATTCCAATTAAAATACAAGTAAATATGAAAAATTTTAGTTTTGTACGCTGCGTTGTTCTGGCTGTGCCTTATATATTTTTTTTAGGTTTACGCTGTATCCTGCACATAGCAAGGTAGGCAAAGGGGACATGGGAATCTAGTGATCTGAGATAAGTCATTCCCATTAAGACACTTCCGTTTCTCACTTTCTGCCGAATTCTGGAGACATTGCGTGTTGAGCGACGGAACTTAACGCCGCGCTTTACTTCTGACTTGTATAGACTTATAATATTTCACCAAAAACCCACTTAACCAACCAAATAACAAATAAATATTCACAAACAGAAACAATTCCAACAAATTAAAATCTTAGTAGCAACTAACTAAATATTCAAATTGTTCAAAGATTGTACGAGTATTAGATGAGAATTGTAATTACCTAAAAAAGTAAAGTTTTGTTTTCATTTTAATTTTAATAAAATATTATTTCCATTTTCCGCTAAATTCTGGAGGCATTGCGAGGTGAGTGGAGGAACTCAACGTCGCGCTTAGCCTCTGGTATCGAACCAGAGTAAAATTTCATGTCCTCGAGTAAGAATCGAACCCACAACCAATCGTGTTTACAGTCACACTTTAATAATAAGATATTAGTTTCATTTAAATTCTAATAAGATATTAGGGAGTGGGCAGCGAACAGTAGGCTGTAGGCAGTGCCGGTCAGGGTTGGTTTCCATCAATGAATTTTCCGGCGAAACGAGCAAAGGCCGACCAGGGAATTATCTTGACATATTCCATCTCATATTATTATGGCGTCAAAGGAATAATGTAGACTTATGTTATTATGAACTTGTATGTTACTATAATTTGGTATATTTCTAGGCGTATTATAATACAGACGTCATCGGGGTTTATTTGTTAGGTTTTCTCATATAGAATTTTTTTAATGGTTATATATTTATTTATGGCGACTAAACTTAAAACAAAGGGACGGAAACGGTAGTGTCTTATTGGGAACTTAGTATCTTAACACTAGGTTCTCAGGTTTCCTTTGTCTACGCTATCTAGCTAGCTCTATGTGCAGAAACAGAGTGAAGCTAAAAAAAGAAGTCTAAATAATCAAATTGCAATATAAAATTTCGTCACGTTTAATGGACAGTGAAAGGCTTTGAAAGGCACCGAATCCTTAAGAAGTAGACTTGAAAATTACTGTTAAATTATTTGCATACCTGAAGTGGTTTAGTAAAGTTATTAATCAATTACCCCAATTATAGATGGTGATAGTATGTGGTATAATGGTATCCGCATTTTTTGGACAAGGTTTTTAATCTAAATAAACATTGATAAATATGTAAGTGTTTTTTCTGTACCTCGAAGAGTACATCAAGGAACGGGTTGGATTAGGAATGCTATGCAATTTTTATAGCTACTTCAACATTAAGGGTACGAAGAAGTCCAGAGGGACTTTCTCTATGTATACGTATTTCAAAAGTAAGTGGTAGCCTTGTAAAAATTTAGTTAATTCAAAATAAAAGGACAGCATGTAAACTCTATTGAAATATAGAGAAAATTGTTAGAAGCAAACGAAAAGTAGGTAGGTAATTCACTCGATCAATTCTAAAACGTGACTTTAAAAAATTTTAACATTCTATTTCAATTTTTTATATAAGTATCAGGATTGATTTAAAAAATCCGTGGAATTTCTTGTAGTCACTATCATCATTGGGAACCTAGTGTAAAACCTAGTGTGTCTCCGTTTCCAATTTATAACCATATGCCGCTGTTTGTCTCCTTACTAGAGCGAGGAAATGAAAATATTTCACTTTCTTCATTGGGAATCGAAGCACAACCGCGTCGCGTCGAGTTAAAAGTCGTCCACTCGTGCCACTGCGCCACTACGGCTTCATCATCATTGTTTTACGATTATATATAAAATATTGAAAAAACAATTTAAAACTATTGTTTCGAAACTAAAGCTACAACGTACAGGTAAGTTAATCTTATATTAATTAATCCATCACATGGCAGAGTTAAGGCTTACTTTATTTGAGTTCGGATTATTACAAAATGGAGTTGATAACTTTTTCATATTAATAAAAGTTCCAAGTACTTAAACATAGATTACAAATGCTAATATGATAAAAACACATATTGTTTTATAATATTTAAAGTTAGTAACGCGGTTTTAAAAAGTATTCTTTATTTCTTTTATACCCATTTTCCACTGAATTCTGGAGGCTTTGTGTGTTGAGTAGCGGAACTCAACGCTACGCTACGACACTAGAGCGATGAAACTAAAGTATAAGTCAATAATTCATTGAGTGGGATTCGAACTCACAACCGTAATCACACACTTTTCGCTCTGCGCCCCAACGGCATCTGTTAATTAGTTAAAAAATATATATATTTTTAAAATACAGAAACTTCTTTTGGTTTTCAATTCGGTGTCATTCAGTGCAGATACGTGTTTTCTGCTTTTAATTGTCTCAAGTCGTGTATTGCGTACAAATGGATACAAAATGATAATTAACGTCAACATTTTCTTTCCTTTTATATGTTAATTTTTATTATTTTATTTACTCGTTTACCTTTTTGTATGTTTATGGGGTAAATATTTATTTTAAACGAATATAATTATAATATTCAATTTGTTTATAGATGATAAGATAATTAATTACTATAACAAAGCCTCCATTTATTGAATTACAAACAATAATATATGCGTTAACGTTGATGTATGTGAGAACGAACCAACCGATGTGAATGGTTTGATACGTTAATTATGACACAAAGCAATAATCCATTAAGAGATGTTACATATTAATAAGATTTATATATATATTGGACTTATTCTTCTGAAGGTACTAGCTGAATAAGTAACAAGTACGAAGCATGATGGGAACAGGTTCAAATACAGTGGGAATGTTGCTTTTGGCAACAGTTATAGCTCAATATTTTAACCGTTTTAAAAGTAGAATAAAGTATTTAAAAAATAAAATTTAGTAATCAACAGAAGGTTTCCTTAGCCTACCCTAGTTTATTGGGATACAGTGTGAAGTTAAAAAAATCAACTATAGTAACATAATTACAAAACAAATCTACCTATTTGTTTGGCGCAGACACAAAAAAATAAACAAAATACAATCCCATATTATTATATTTCAATGTAATATGAACAAAATTGAAAATTTCGTCACCCAACGAACGGTTCGGCTATCAATTGGAATATTTTTGTCTTACTTATATGATAAAAACGTATAAGAATATAAAAATCGTCATACATTCTGACCCTCAGAGGTTTGGGTGAGGTGAGATCGCCGAGAGTACAATCCATTCAGTTTATATTTTCCATTTAGATTTTTTATTTCACATAATATTTTTTCAACGTGTTTTATTATATGTTTTGTTTTCTTTTAAATCTTTTGATATTTTTTTACTTTTCTTTTGTTGTTTTTCTACTATATTAAAAAGAAAATGGATCTCCCATTTTCTTATACAAAATTGGTAATAATTTAAAATTATCTTTTAATTCGGCAATGAAGGTTAGCCCTACGCACTCGGAGGAGATCTTTCATACATTACATTTCAATACTTATACTTATTTATGTACATATATTTGAATTATCTATAGAAAACGTTAAATATAGAAGTATATATGTGATTTCATTTACGATTTGTTTATTTTTAAGTAAAGTTTTTTTTTCATTTTTAAGTAAAGTTTGCCACCCGGGGAAATGAATATGAAATATCTAATTAATATGAAATATCTAATGAAATATCTAATAGTTTAATTTGCTTGCTTTGGAAACGAGACAAGACGCGATGTTGAGTTCCGCCACACAGCACGCAAAACGTCAAGAATTCGGTGGAAAGTGGGGAACGGAAGTGTCTTAACACTAGGTTCCTAGGTTCTTTTTCCTACCCTGCTTTTAAAACAAAAACAAAAACAATCACGTAGAATCAAACAATATAATAAGAATAATCAATAAACTACATACCTATATTTAAATTAGAACAACACTTAGTGTAATCAAAACAACGTTTACGCCACCTAATTCTTGGAGCGCGAAAATTTCATTTCTAAATTAAATATTTTTCTTTTGTCTTTTATATATTTCCTTTAATTGTTTTAATTTTATTTGATCTTTGTATAGTATTGTATTGTACTGTTCAACGTAATATAAGCTCGAATGTTAATACGGTCATTGTGTACGATGTTTACTTTTAATTTTTGACCGAAAAACCGCTTCCATTTCATATTTGTCCCAACGCGAGTACTCGTACGTTACGAGTACTACAAATTTTGTTAAAACTGAGTATTTTTTTTATCTTTCCTTAATTAAAGTATTAAATTTACATTTAGTTATTAAATATTAGATTAAATATTGTCCGATTGAAGTATTTTTTTTTTATTTAATTTTAATGATGTTTAAAAAGTTAAATACTTTTTTATGAAGTTGTTTAATGCCCATCACTCAGCACACAATGTCTTAGAAAAAGATTAGACTATAGATAAAAAAATAAATATTGCCACAATTATTTTATTATCGAGCCATAAAAATGCGGAAAATGCAAATTAAAAAAGAAATTAACTTTTCCCAAGTATACTTTACTAGTAATATATAAACCTTTTAACAAAATTATATTATAATTCTAATATTATTTATAATGTATTATACTAACAAAGTTTAAGAATTACGTCTGAGGTCAGATCAAAGGAAAATCTAAGGCGATTCGGGATAATATAATAGGAACGCGATATGAACCCTGCGAAAGTAATAGCTTATTAACTTACTATTGAACCTATTTATTGCACAAATCCTTATAACTCATTGATAGAATAAAATTATTATTTTTTTATTATAGATATTATGTATTTTAAGTATGTAATATCTTTAATAAAACAAAATTAAGAAAAGGTAAATAAGTTGTAACAAGCATATAATAATTTTAAAGTAGCTCGATGAGAACGTATGGCTTAGTTGGTCAGAGCGCTTGAACCGTTACCAAGAAGCGCTGGTTCAATTTTTTATATGTTTTCTAAGAAATATTTTTCTATTTTAGGGTTGGAATAACTTTCGAAATATAAAAAAAATAAATATTATATTTTTCTATTAAATATTATTTTTTTCATTAATTATTTATGACTTTAAAGCCTATCTTTCTATATGCAAAGCCAAAAAAAAATTTAAATGCCTTAAAATCTGAATAAAATCCACTAATTAAAATCTTTTTACTTCAATACTAAAAAAACATTTCATTACCCATCGTTAAAGTTCCTTGGATCTCATTTATTCTGCACTTTATAATAAAAGATCTTAATTAAGCTTCAAGCCCTTCTTTTAAATAGCTTCATATTCTATAATCTATTTAGTAAAAAAATATTTATGGATCTTCAACATGATATAACGTAAGTGAAAAAAAACGTAATTTAAACTCTCTGTTTTTTATTTTCTGTTGTCACATTCTTTCCAGACCAGAGAATTCACTTAGCCAAAATTGAACCCACAAAGGTGAAAATTGAAGTAAATCGCAAAGTGGAGTTCCACCACTGAACACACAATGCCTTAACACTAAGGAAAGCGGTGAACAGAAGTGTTTCAATGGGGAACGCGACTTAACATTAGGTCCCCAGTTTCCCTCTACCTACCCTGCTATGAAGAATACAGCGTAAGGCTATAAAAAAATGCAAATTAAACCCACAAACATTGCATTTCTTTTCTCCACTAAAATGACTACAAATTGTATTAACATACTTCATTCCACAAAGTACAAATCGAACCTAATCACTTTTACAGATATTTTTCCCCCATTTTACCACTACAAATAATCCTGACTAATATACCGTTAATAATAAGGTAAAATAATATTATTTGGTTAGTTACCCTCATTGTAAATGAATGGGCGAGCTGAACCTCCAGAAGAGGAAAGCAAAAGAGGATTACCTCTTATATATTATTTAAATTTTATGTCCATCCTAATGGATACGGTCGTGTCGTATTAAAACTTAGTTTTTACTATTAAACTATATATTGGGGTGATGTTTTTGTTTAATTTGTAAGTTTTAGATATTATTGTTTTTGGGATTTAGTTTTATTTATTATTTATTTAGTTCTTTGTGTTTAATGTTGGTGAAAAATAAAAGTGGATTATTTGTTGGTATTAAATAAAGTTTGGGTGTTAAGCCAGTCGTAGCGCAGATAAGGTGTGGGTTCGATTTCTAATCGAGAAATGGTAAGAAGATAATTTCCTTTTCTCCCTCTGGCGACGAACGAAGTAAAGCGATTAGTTCCAACTCTCAACATACAATATCTCCAGAATTTATATGAAAGTGGGCAACGGAGTGTCTTAACACTAGTTTGCCTACCCTGCTATGTGTGAAATATATGGGTGGGCTAATAAAAAAAAATCATTTGGTCGATTTGATTAGACAGATATGAGAGCAATGGATAGTGAGTAACTTACAGAATGAAGTACTATAATTCTGATATTAATTTTATGAATATATACTATATATTTTAAATTCTAGCTTAAAAATATATATATACTACCCGCCATTTTAAGAAACTGTATTAGATTAGTAAAAACAAAAAGTAGGTAATTTTACCTGTACGGTGTAAAAGTACTCGAAGAAAGGGAATATCCACTGATTAAACTCGTAAGATCCGATTTCTAATGACAGTACAGTGTTTGAAGACAATATGTACCTTTGTGCTATATCTTAACAAAGAGTAGTACTTATATAATTATTTAAAGCTATATATATATTTTTATTTATTTGTAATGTTTAATCTTTTTTTGCAGTTGAAACCAAACAAACCTATATGTCTAAACTACATTATATACAGGGTGGAATTGTCTGCACCACTTTAAATGAAACCACAGTTTTAACTACTCTATAAAAGCCTAATGTAATTCGGAAAAAAAATAATTCCCAAAAATGAAAAAGTTATTTTTTCAAACAAAATAAATAATAAAATTATCGTTTTAAAATAAAACGCCATTTGTAAAGTATAACATAGGCACGCACACACTTACCTGTCAAAGCGGCAACGTCACATACGTATGTGTGCGTGACACGAAATACAGGTATGGATAAAAATCGTGAAATGAAAAAAAAATCCTACGTCCAAACCGTTGAGGTACCTTGATTAATTTCTTAGGTGTGGATTTGAAATATATTACCCTACATGCAGTTTCAATAAAAGAAGCGCTGCCTCTTCCACCCTGTATATAAACATTATAAATAACATTATTATTAATTTACTAGCTCGCATTTCTTTGTGTTTTTAATAATTTAAAACAAATATACCTATATTCTAAAGTAAAGTTTCAGCAAAATCAATTAAACAGTTATTTATAGCATTTTTTATTTAATAAAATAAAATAAAAATATTTACTATATGTAATAAATAAATCTATAATTTAATAATATATATTATAATTATTAAAATGAATCTCGACCGTAACCGTACTTACTCAAAGCAACATTTTAAAAACCATTCTTATTTATGTTCCATTAGTATTCATAAGAAGATTACATTTCATATAAGTTACTTAGATTTATATAAAACTTATTCTTTATTCGGTTTCATTGTTTCCTCTTATAATATTATTTTAATCCTTTAATCCTCTAGAAAAGGAGGAGAAAAGGGTATAATACACTGCTATATCTAATGTATTTGCGTCTTTTGATTCAATAATAGTGAAACCACTCTAGCTTATGTTATATTTTGCTTCTTTTTCAATATATTCTTCTGTACTTTTCTTCTGTCTTTGAATAATGTAAAAAAAATATGAAGATATACATATACATCTCTTTGTTTTTTTTCTTTTTTTTTGGTTTATAACAAGGTAAACAACGAACCCTATTTCCCGAAAATAAGAATATTTTAAGCTCAATTTCAAAACAGCATATTAAATGCGGAACTCAACGTCGTATCTTATTTTAGTAGAGCTAGGAAATAATTATAATATAATAATAACTTTATGTGAGGATCGAAGCCTAAACAGTCGTATATAAAGATATACACTCCGACTGTGCCACAATGGCGTCTATAAATTAAAACTATTTCAAAATAATCAATTCTACTCTCTCTCTCTCTCTTTTTTCCTCATAGCAAGATAGGCACTTTCCGCCCAATTTCAAAAATAATCTTAGTTAAAATAATATTTTAATTTCTTTGCTTTAATAACGTAGGAAAGCGCCGCGTTGAGTTCCGGAACTCAACAAACAATGCCTCCAGAATTAGGTGGAAAAGAGGAACGGAAATGTCATAATGGGAACAGAGTGTCTTAACACTGTAATAAAATTCTCGATTTAAAAAATACAAGATTATTTACTTTACCTTCATGGGAAAAAGTTTTATATAACTTTGTTATTGGTCACATTGAATAAGTAATCAAGAAACAAACTTTTAAATCAGTGGTATTGAAATTTTAATTTCTTAACTATAGATAATTTTAGTATATTTTTTTCTTGCTTAGTGAAATAGAAGTTTAGAAAGTTTTAATCTGAATCTGGCCTAATTATTTTATAATAAAAATAAATAAAATTATTCTCATTTTTTTTTAATGTGAAATTCTAAATAGTATAACATTTAGAATAGTATAACGTTTTATATTTAATGCCGTCGCGGCGCAACTGTTAGTGAAGGTTGTGAGTTCGATTCGCACTTGGGACAACGACATGAATTCATTTCCTCGCTCTGGTAATAGAACAAAAAAAAGTCTCTAAAATTGAACGGAAAGTGAAGAAGGCAGTCTCTGCAGCCTGCTACATGCGGCAAAATTACAACGGCAGTTTACATTTCTCCAAGATTTATTTTAGAATGTTTATTTTTCATTTACAATTAATATTTCTTAATAAATATTATCTTTTATCAAAGAAATTGCATATATTATAGTTTATAAAATAAATTTAGACATAGTAGCATAGTGGAACAGCGTTTGTATCTAAACGCGAAGGGTGTGAGTTCCATCCCCATTAAACAGAATGAATTATTATCAATTTCATACAAATAAAAAGCGACGTTGAGTTTCGCCACTCATACTGTCTTGAATTCAAACGAAAAATGGATTCAAAAAAACAATTAAAACATTATAATTACACAAAAAAAGGGAAAATTACATAGTTCAAAGTTTTTTCATACGATAAGTTAATAATATTTTCATGATTCCAAGCTTACTTCCGAATTTTCAGAGCGTAACACATATTACGCGCGATTTTCCTTTGGGACTGCTATCGGAAAAGTCATTTAAATATGACATTTACATTTATAAGAAAAATAACTTGGTCCAGATTTTGTTATATATTTTATAAAAGTTTTAGTTATTTCAATAAAAACGATATATATATTTCTATGATTATTTTTTGCGCTTTTTTTATCTTAAAGAATTTTTTATTTATTTATTTTTTTATGTAAAAATTTTTGTATGCTATAAAAATAAAAATATTAAATCCTTTTATGATTTTTCATTCCATTTTTTCATTATTTATTATTGAGTTGGTTAGTAAATAGGGAAAACTAAATATATGTTTTTTTTTAATTAAATTAATTATAACTTTGATTTTAATTTTATTACTTTTTACGTATATATTTTAATTCCCATTAATTATACCTATATTGAAAATGAAATTACAACTTAAATTACCTACGATAGTTCGTAAATTATATCATATGAAAATATAACGAACAAATTACAAAAAACTCATCTTCATTCGTACTAAGAAAAAAATAAAAGTAAAAATGAAAAAAATATAAGTTAAAAAAAAATAAAAAAAACCTTACCTTATTTAATCTTTCCGGTGATTTCGAAAGTTCTGAACGACGAAGTGCAACAAGTTCCGTTGGAAGCGTGCTCGTCGCATTTATACTCGCTTTGGGCTTGGGCGGGCGTAGGGCGGAGCTACGCACGCGGCCTAAACAGGTAGCTTATTATTATATATATAGAAAATAATAGTTTTAAAGTATTTATAGAAAGTTATATAAAGTATTTTAATAGTAAATATAGATATGTAATTAATAGTTTGCTGTATGCAATAAAGAATTTTATCTATCTATCTATCTTAAAAAATATTACTTTAAATAAATATAAAAAAAAGGTTTTTAAGAAAATTTTTGGAAGTATTTTCTTATCTTTTACGTTTAAAAGCTGTACGAGTATATCGAATATTTAGCAATTGCACAATAACATTTAATTGTAGTTGTCTTAAATGTTTTATGTAAAAATTACCATAATTTATTTCTTCAAAAGTCCGCTCAAAGTCTTTAGGGCCCCGTACCTTAAAAAAGGTAAAAACGGAACCCTTATAGGATTGCTTTGTTGTCTATCTGTCAAGACTATTTATCTCGAATTTGTGTGGAGGTATCAAGCTGAAATTAATAGTACAAGTTTTACATAACAATAAAACTTGTATTATTGTGGAGAGACGATGCACAGCATCTGTGAGAGGGCGCTGTATACTTCCCTTTGATTATCCAATGATGTTCACTTCCGGTTGCTGTTTTCGACCAATCAGCGATCGCCGGAAGTCACGTGGTCTCAGGTGGTAGGGCGCCGGAACGTATAAAAGGCGACACTACGCTTCTTACCTCATAGCAGATTCTCACCAGGAGCCTTAAAATGATGCTGTGCATCGTCTCTCCACAATAATACAAGTTTTATTGTTATGTAAAACTTGTACTATTATTTGGGATGTGACGATGCACAGCATCTGTGAGAGACGTGTTTATAACTCCTGGTGACCACGTACGACGCTATGTGATCTAAATCAGAATGATTATATAAATTGATTCTGATACATTCAGATAAATTGATCTGTAAAACCACAAAAAAAACATGAGTAACATTGTTTTATTTATAAGCAAACAAAGAATTGTAAATTGCTTAATTTTTTAATTCAATTAATAATCGCTCTGTCAGAAGCTGAGCCAAAACAATCTAACTTCAATTATTAGATTTACTTATAATCTGCATACAAACAAATTTTAGAAGATGTTTCGCAACTCGCATCAGCGAGTTGCGAATGGCCATCATGGGTATGGCCGGATGCTTATCAAAGCATGAGTAGGAAAGGAAGCTCTCATAACCGTCTAAATAATAAGGCTAGACGTGCTCACTTCTTTTGATAATAATTTACTAACCTGTTTATATAAGTATCGATTATTATTCATGAAGCCCTTGCGTAGCCTCCCCTCTAAATTACACAACAAAATTGTTACCTTTTGTAGCCTGTTTCCGGTGGTCTAGCTAGTTTCTTAATGTAGAACCTCGAAAAACATTTTTCTTAGGATGACACCGCCGTCTCTGGAGCGTAATTTTCAACAGGTCTCACCTGTTTCACCGAAATATTTCTAAACGAAATATGATATTAGAAGTACGAGCAGGATCGAAATGCCCATGAAAATGTCGTCCGGTCTATTGAAAATTATCTCCGGCTCAGACAGCAGGTCCTAGATAGAATCGGCAACCAACTCCATACTTCCTTTTTTTTAACAACTATAATAAATTTATAGTAAGTAGAGACGCGTTCTAGAGTGGACACCACGCCTTGGCAAGCGTAATGTAGGACGTCTTCCCGCTAGATGGGGTGACGATGTCCGCAAAGTGGCGGCAACGGCCGGATGCAGAGAGCCGAAGATCGAGCCCAGCGGCGCGCCATTGAAGAGGCCCACGTCCAGCAGTGGACGAGGACAGACTGATGATGATGATGATGTAGTTACCCGAGTTAATTTTTACCTTGTAATTGATGCCATTAGTACAACATATTAATAACACTAGAGCATTTAATAGAATGCTTTACAAAATACTATGTACTCAGCCCAATAATATGTTCCAATTTTCCCAATTTACAGTTAAACTGGTCAGACCTTTGAACACCTTTGTAAAATTTTAAGACTTGAGTCCATCATCACACACTTTGAGTATTATAACTTCATAAAAGCATCAATGAATACTCACCAGAACCGCGACCCGACCGACAATTCATGATATGAATGTCCTATCTGCTACTTAGGTACAGTTTTGAAGAAAACTGGACTCGACATACGACGCGTTAGAAAATGTGAGTTTATAAGCTCATTAGTTTTTCAACCAAAATTTAGGCCGACTAATGCTTATATCATTCTTCGAAGTGTAATAAAGTTATAAGTAATTGATACTACTATACATTGACATATAAAGTTATCAATTTTATAATATTTCAATTATCGCTTCTTAGCTGTATTTTAGAACTACAATAGTTCACTCTCTGAAATTCGCCTTTAGAAGTAACTTTACAGTGTCAAAATTTATACGATTTAAATACAGATGTACTCAATTCAAACGTCCGAATTTCCCCGGACTTGATGTCGTAGACATCCAACATGCTCTCCGCCATATTGGAGTTGCGACTTCGTGTACACCTCGCTAGCCAGGTTCAGATTATGCAAAACTCATGGCAATATGCAGCGGAATACCTACGTTACGCACGTGGATATCGCCCAAGGTCTATATGCAGACATATATAACAAGACCGTTGACAGTAATAATTAGCACAACTACCTTTACACAGCCCTCATGTTCCATGAAGATATTATTTTCATTAGCTTTTCCCAGCTCTGGAACCAAAGTTACAAAAAATGAATGAAACTTCTTGATAGTCTTTTTGCATTATTGTGTATCATACTTTATGGTATCCAACAACTTAGTAATAAAAGGTTGTCGTCTGTAATTCTTGGAGACTAATTTGGTCTTGATTTGCCTTCTGAATTATTTAACTGCTTTCTTTTCCACTTTCTCCTGCTTCTTACCAACATTTCCTTCTATTTAGATGCAAATTTTACTTCTTCCAAATATTAACCTATGTGTTGCCTCCGCATTTTCTGCTGGATTACAGATTTCTTCCACTACATCAGCTTCAATTCTGATGGTTACTGGGATACACAACAGGTATACACAGTTTCTAATATACAGTACGTCAGGTATTAAATGCTTTTGCCGAGGTACTCATGGGGATGTGCACTCACTGGCACGAGGATAATTCCAAATTAGCCGAAGAAACTTTCGGCGACTTTTTATAATACTTATGTGGACTTTAATTTAGTTTCAGACACATTGTTTCTTTTTATCCATTACTTAGCAATCCATATAACAAACTTTATTCTTTTTTGATAAACCTTTCGTTATCTATTACGAAATTTCCTATTGGTTTGCTTTATCAGTTGTCGAACGTGAGTCGAACTATTTTCTATCCTTGCTTTCTCGAACCGCTTGAAAATTCTTATTGGATAAAGCCAGAGATGATATGGAGAATGCCCATTATTAAGTCGAAAAGAGTTTTCAGAGCCCCAAACCATCTACACCCGTCTCCGATATACCCAGAGGCAGCCTCCGTATTTCTCAACACAATGTAT